>JAQZBX010055416.1:0-18431 GCA_029593785.1 Cabassous unicinctus | reverse complement strand
AGTCCCGGGGATTGAACCCAGGACCTATGGGAAGTCAGCACTCAACTACTAAGCCACATTGGCTCCCTTTGGAGGACATTTTTGTCTATACTCATGAAGAATATTGGTTTACAATTGTTTTTTTCTTGTGATGACTTTGGCTAGCTTTGGTATCAGAGTGATTCTGGTCTCATAGATTTAGGTGGAAAATGTTCCTTCCTCTATTTGCTGAAGTTTGTGGAATGCTGGCATTATTTATTTTTAAATATTTCATAGATTTTGCCAGTGAAGTTACTTGGGCCTGGTGTTCCTTTATTGGACTAATTCTATTTTTTATTCTGTTATTCATTGTCTGTGATGGTTAATTGCACCTGTCAACTTGGCTAGGACCAATTGGTGACCAGTTGTTTGGTTAAGCAGTTTATTACAACTAGAGATGATCATATCTACAATCAACAAGGAGATTGTCCTCAGCAATGAGGGGAATTTCCTC
Organism: Cabassous unicinctus; assembly: GCA_029593785.1. Taxonomy (NCBI): domain Eukaryota; kingdom Metazoa; phylum Chordata; class Mammalia; order Cingulata; family Chlamyphoridae; genus Cabassous; species Cabassous unicinctus. The sequence continues at coordinate 17,959 of JAQZBX010055416.1, read as the reverse complement.
AACCGTCATTTGGGGGTCTTAAAGCCAGAACTGAGGATTTCAGAAGTCAGAAAGAACTTCTGACTGTACTTCAGCTAGCCAGCTTCTCTTAAGGAATTTAATCACTCACTTTCATCAGAGGTTCCAACTTATAGCCTGCCCTATGGAATTTGGACTTGCAAATCCCCACAGTCAGTTCAGCCAATTGCTATAATAAAACTCTTAATATGTGCATATATATCCTGTTAGTTCTGCTTCTCTGGAGAACCCTGACCAACAAAAGGTGCCTTCAAATTTTCCATTTTTCTTAAGTCAGTTTTGGTAATTTGTCCATTTTTTAGGAATATGCCCATTTCTTCTAAACTGTCAAATTTGATGGCATAAAGTTGTTCATAATATTCCTTTATAATCCTTTTACTTTCTGAAGGATAAGTCATAATGCCTCCTCTATTATTCCTAGTTTTGGCAGTCTGTATCTTTTTTCATTGTTTAATTGAACTAAAAGTTTGTTATTTTTACTGATCTTTCCAAAGAAGAGATTTTATTTCCATTGATTTTTCTCTATTGTTTTCCTGTTTTCTATTTTATTGACTTCTAATGTAATGTTTATTATTTCCTTCATTTTGCTTGCTTTGGTTTTAGTCTATTCTTTTTCAAGTTAGTATTTGGTGAAATATAGTTGTCATACTTTCATATAATTCTTTAAACATATTTCATTTAGTTCTTTAAATATATTTATGATAGCTAATTTAGTTTCTTTGTCCAATCAGTGCAACCTCTGGTCTCCCTTAGGGACATCTTATTTGGTTGATTATTTTCCTGTGTAAGGGCACTATCTTACTGTTTCTCTGGATTTATTATAATTTTTGTTGAAAACTGGAGATTTAGGTAATATAGATATGAGTCAGATCAAAGGGAGACAACTCCTGGTAATGGAGGGATAATTTCCATGGAGCTGGTATTTTGATCAAAATATTGATTGCTCCAGTGATGTTTTTTAGCAGACTTTCAAAACAGGTAATTCTTCTTAGGTAGCTGTGATGATGCCAGTCTGAGATGTGGAGTTAGGAGCAGTGGGAATAGCCACAAGTTAAAACATCACAGACGTTCCTGTTAGCAAGATTCAGTAGCTTTTATTGAATAGATATATTTCAATTCATTCTGTGCCTTTGATTAATTTCCAGACTTCTGAAATAGTTGATTTTGATGGTTGTGCCAGTTTTGTCATTGTTTTTGTGGGGAGAGGAGTTCATTTTTGCCATTCTGGAAGCTGATCTTAAAGATTATATTATAAAATGAATAAATCAAACTTGATTTGAGCAGATGCTAATATTTACCTAATTATGATAAATTTATAGCTAACTTTTATTGAGCACTTAAAATGCCATAGAAATTTCATGTATCTAATCTCACTTATTTTACAAAAAAAAATGCTACCCCCTATATAAGAGGAAATTAAGGTTTTAGAGATAAACCTGAGTATATTGCCATAAACACATGGTTATTTAGTGGCCAAGCCAGCATTCAAATTCAGGTACCTCTAATTTCAAAACCTGTTTTATTAAGCATCCCACTGTATTGTGTTTCTGTAGACATTAATTAAATTTTATACTCCAGTAATTTTTTTCAAATAAAAAGTGTCAGAAATTTTGAAAATGATTTTTCCAATGCCAATCCTCTAATGCACAGTGCAAAACTCAGTGGCACATTGAACCAAAAAGTGAATTGCAAACTTATTGTCTAAACATTTTTTCTTTATTATGGTTGAGGAAAATATAAAGGCAATTCAGAGCCTCTATCCCTTCCACCATGGCCATTTTGTACATGGGACCATTGAGCAGACATTACGGTGGCTAGAGTAAAAGGCTGACTGATAACCATAGGCCAAGCCATCATGTCTACCTAATTAATGACAGTCATCTTGCAGTGCATGCTTTTGGTGGACATTTATGTAGATGCAAATATCATCACATGCTGTAAGGGTTCTATCCACATTCCTTTTCTCTGATGTTTTTATTACCAATTTTCCAGTATATTTTTGCTTTTATTTCCCCCCAGGCTCTGAACAGCTAATAAGGGCATACCCATGAATCTCTTTATTTCTAAGTCCATCTCTTTTTTTATGAAAATAGGACAACCAGATTTATTTGCCACCTTGATTTCTGGACACTGGTAAGATTTTCCTTCACCACTGTTATTCAAGGCCTCCCAGAGTGGGTCTGTAATGCAACAGCCATCCCCTTCTGATCAGTGCCGGAATCCCATGTAGACACTTCTACTGTAAACCAGGCCCACACATTTCTTTGACTGTTAACTTGTTCATAGAAAACTTCCTAAGGAGCCATACATGAAGGTTGAGAGAGAGGCAGCTGAACAGTAGGGGCGGGTATAATAGGCTCATACTTTGCTATTTGTGCCTGTCAGAAATATTTATTCTTAGATGAATATAATACTATTTCTATTAAAAAATATACTGATGCTGTTCCTACCCAAGGTTTTGATTCTAGAGAACAGATGATATGACAAAGTTTGTGATGGAGCATTTAAGGTAACATAGTCACTTTGTGTCCCCTAGTCAGGCATTTTCAGAGTCAATTTCCCACACTGAGGACTCAATAGCAAGCTAAAAGCTGATTTTCAATTGGAGAAGAGAGATTGGCAGAAGAAGGTAAAACATTTCTCTCAAAATGTAGTGGTCTTCTCTGTGATTCTCCATTTGAAAATCACCAGGGGTTCTACACAGCATTTCTGTCCACCAAGGAATTCCTATTTCATTTGATCTGTTGGTACATAAGACCCAAGTGTTACATACAGTAGTTTACACAGCAGGACAGACCTGATGCAGAACCTTATTTCCTCTGGGAGCTATTCAAAATTGTTCATCTTAAATCGATTGAAGCAGCATGTTATGCTCAAATGTGATATATGTTGCTTCCAAAATTCAAAATGTCTACAGATTATTGTGCCTATTGTTTTGTGGTACATAAGACAAGGTGTAGCAATCCATGTTTCACTTAATAAACTCTATGGTTTATCTCCCATCTATCGGTATACATACATATTAATTATCCATTCAGGATGTTTATTATTTTCTGCTCACCAGATTCAATTAGCATAATGTTAACATAAGGGATCACTCCATATTATACATAGAGCAGGAGAGATCACTTAGCCCAGGGCAACAGTTGTATTTCTGGCTCTGCTGATAGGAATTGAAAATCAACTGAATTTGTTAGGTGTCTGTCAGGTACCAGGACTGTTTTGATTTCATCGAGGTGAGACTGACATTACCTCTGGTTAATTTTGTGAAAATCCATTATCATTCTCTAAGACTCACCCGTATGTACTGGCCAAGAGGTGAATTAAGTGGAGATGGGTAGAAGTCACCACTCTGGCCTCTTATAAATACTTTGAGCTTGACATTTATTTCTGCAAAGTCCTCCAAGTATGTGGTAAGGCTTTTGATTTACTATCCTAGTGGGGGCATTCAGGGTTGGAGGCAATTTCAAGAGTTCCCACTTGATTTTTCCTACCAAACTAGTCCTTACTCCATAGGTGAGAGCAATGTAAGAAATTTTGCCACTTCCTAAGCATATATATGTCCACTATATTTTCAGGGTGTGGAGAAATAATTACAGGTTGAGATTATGTACCCTACTAGAATTACTGTGAGATGGTTTCAGATCAATACTTCATCTATGCTTGACTTCCATAAACTGAATGATGGGATATAGTAGTTTTGCATCCCTATGGCTGATTTTGAATTTAAATCCAATATCTAAATGTCTCTTAGAATATTTCACTTGGTCTATGTATTAGTCAGCTAAAAGGGGTACTGATGCAAAGTATCAGAATTCTGTTGGCTTTTTTAAAAAAAAGATTTATTTATTTCTATACCACTACCACCCCCTCGTTATTTTGCGCTCACTGTCTGCTTTCTGTGCATTCTTCTGTGTCTGCTTGTCTTCTCTTTAGGTGTCACCAGGAACCGATCCTGGAACCTTCCGGAGTGGGAGAGAGGTGCTCAATCTCTTGCGCGACCTCAACTCCCTGGTCTGCTGTGTCTCTTATTGTCTCTCCTCTGTGTCTCTTTTTGTTGCATCATCTTGCTGTGCCAGCTCTCCACGTGGGTCAGCACACCACGTGGACCAGCACTCCTGCGCGGGCCAGCTCTCTGCTCTAGCCAGCTTTCCACTCAGGCCCCAGGAATCAAACCCTGGGCATCCCATATGGTAGGCGGGAGGCCAATTGCTTGAGCCACATCCATTTCCCTCTCTTGGCTTTTATAAAAGGTATTTATTTGAGGTAGAAGCTTACAGTTACCTAGCTCTAAAGAGTCCAACTCAAGATACCATAAGAGGTACTTTCTTACCCAAAGTCTGTTTCCACGTATTGGCACCAGATGGCGGGTGATATCTGTGAGGGTTCAGACTTCTTCCTTTCTCTTAAGGCTCCATGGTCCCAGGTTCTTCTGATCTCAGCTCTAGGTTGACTTAAGGCTCGTCACTCTCCAAAGTGTTGGTTTCTTTCTGGGCTTAGCTGCTCTGTTCTCTCCACTAAGTTAACTATAGACTAGCAGGCTCATTTCTCTTCCCAGGGCCGTGTCTATGGAGCACTCTCTCTTCCTGCATATCTGCTTCTGCATGTATACTTCTATGTGAGAGTCTATCAACCCAAGGGGGCTGGGACTCAACCCTTCTGAGTGCTGAGTTGCACTCTAATGATGTGGTTGGATCAGAGCCCTAATCTTAACATAATTTAATCAGACATCTCAGCTGAATCTAATACAATCAAAGGGTTATCATGCCAGAACTGACCAGTTTACAAACGTAATCTATATTTCTTTTTGGAATTCATAAATAATATCAAACTGGTACTGCCTAGTATACAGTCACCTTAATATGTGGCTACAGTACACTTTGAGAAAGACTTAAAAGAATATTTACAGTTTGTGAAATGTCTATATTACAAATGGTCTGTCCTTAGTCAAGAGTTTCCAGGTGTGTGAGAGATTTTGGTTTGGGTACATATTTTACATAGCAAGAGGCTGTCCAGGTGGCTGTCCATTTATTAATTACTTGGTAATCAGTTAACTAGCAGTTGTTAATGTTCACCAAACATTCCCATGGGAAAATATACCCTGTTTACCACTCATTCTACAGCTTAAAATGGTTATTTTACCCACTTTGACTTTATGGTTAACTATCTGCAATTTGGATACTACTGCTTTGGGATCCCTTTATTCACACGTGAAATAAGGAGACACAATTCCAGTGTAGAATCCCCCACTGTAATTCTTGGTCCTCAATATGGCAGACAGCACAGAGCTATTCAGGGATGCTAGAACCTTTAGGATGTTGGAATTTTAGTAGGTAACATGTCAGGTTTTTGTACAATGGCACACAATTTGGATTTTTCCAATTAATAAACTCAAATTAAGTATTTTAAGCATGAATATTATGTAAGGGATGTGTCTTTGAAATAAAGATATATTCCGAGTCTGGACAAAAAAAGTACAAGATGAACCTGGGTAATTTTCTTGTGCCAGTAAATCATATGGACAGTTACCCAGTTAAGGCATTAGCCATATTTTGAAGCCACATTGTGCAGGAGCTGGAGATCTGGGCTAGGGAACTCTGCAGGGAACATCTGGACCACCCATTGTCTTAGTTTGCTAAAGGCTGCCAATGCAATATACCAGAAATGGTTGGCTTATATAATGTGAATTTATTACATTAAAAACTTACAGTTCTGAGGCTGTGAAAATGTCCAAATCAAGGCATCATCAGAAAAGCTGCCTTACCAGAGATCAGCTGCTGGCAGTCCTGGATTGCTGCCTCTTGGTAAGGTAAAATGGTAGTGGTTTTCTGCTTTCTCTTCCAGGTTCACTTTCTCTCTGTGCTCAGCTGTGGGAAAATCAGGTACATAGCTCAACTCACTGCTGGTCCCTCCCCACTCCTCTGGGGCTGGTCTCTTCAGCTTAGACCTGCTCCATGGTCCCAGCCCCTCGGGGGCCTCTTTCCATACCTCTGTGCTCCAATGATTCCAGCCGCTGGCCTCCACCTCTTAGATATTTCTGAGGCTTTTTTTCTGTTTCTGTGGCTTTTTAGTCCTTCATTTATAAAGGACTCCAGTAAGAGGATTAAAACCCACCCTAGGTCCCACAATCTAATCAAAGGCCTTAATTGAAGTGATCTAATTAAAAGGTCCCTTAAATGAATCTATCTGAAAGATCCCACCCACAATAGTTTTACATGCACAGGAATGAGTTAGCTTAAGAACATAATTTTCTGTGGTCCACACAAGACTCAAACCAGCACATCCTTATTTCTTGGTAAACCAGAATTTTTAATTCTATAAAACCAGATGCCTATCAGACATACACTCAAAAGCCTAGGAAGGCCATTTCAGGGAAAAAAGATGAATCAGAGATAAACTGAATTAGTAAACTGCAATTCACACCTGACACAGATCAATTTTCCGAACAGGGGAAAGTGATTATCCATTCTGGAGGAAGACTTCTGGAGGCAGACAGAATCATGTGGAGTCTTAAGTGGTTTTTTCACTTGTTATTTTTACACATGTGCAGTACCAAAAAAACCCAACAACTATACTTTAAAAGGGGCAAGAAAATATGTTTTATAAATGAAAAACACACAAAAGAAGAAAGAAAGAATAATCCAGTTATAAGAGTTTGCCTACAAGGATTTTACAATAAATATAATAAAAACAATAAATATGGTAAAGAAAATACATGAAAAGATGGCCCAATTAAATAAAAGGATGAAGACATCTAATAGAATTTGAATCTATTAAAAATAATCATATGGGCATTCTGAAGCTGGAAACCACAGTATATGAAGTACCCGATGAATAGATTTAACAGAAAATTGAACACAGCAGATGATTGGACTATTTGAATAATGAATGAAGCAATAAATAGCAACATAACTAGACTTGCTCCTTTTCAAACCTTCAGTCAGAGATGTCATTCTAAACTGTAAAATTGGTCACTTCCTTCAGAAAAACAGAAACATAAACAAAAATCAATGGGATCTCACTGTACTTAGGATAGTGTACACATTCTTTATATGGTTAATGTAATCTTACTTGACTTGGTCCCTTTGTACCTTCCTGGAACACACTTTTCACTCAGTACATTATATTTAAATGAAGTATACAGTGAGGAATCCCATCTGTTAAAAATAGAATACATGTTTTTGGGTAGGTTAGGAAGCAAGACTGAAAATATATTTACTGTGAAACCAGACCTTAGTGAACTACCAAGAGAATACCAGTTTCTACCTACTAAAATGATTAGTTGCAAGAGACTGCAGATTCTTGAAAAAGGGCTCTGCACACTGAAAGTGATAGCTTAGAAAATGTCTGGCAGTAGATTACGGAGTGAATTTCAGTTGAGAGCATTTAGTTTTAGCGATAAGCTAAGTATTTTTTTAAATAGAAATATAGACTCATAGGTTAGTACTAACTTCCAATAAATTTAAGCTTAGACATAATCCTGAGGCTTTCTCAGTGCCCAGTGAAAGACTTTCTACACCCCAAATTCTTTTCAATGCCATCTTAACAGACTTTCTGTGACCATTCCAGACTTTTACAACAGGATGTGGGTATCCTCCATGCAATTACAGTGGGTATTTATCTTTCCTGGCAGCAAAAGCTGTTGTTAAAACCATGGTGAAGCAATTAGAGATTTTCTAAGCTTTATAGAAAGATACTTATCAATTTGTGCTTTGAGTAAGAATTATTGGTTTTACTATTTGAGTTTTTCACATCTATAGAAGACTAAATCTAGATTGAAATATATTAATTATGGAAGAGGCAGATATGAGTCATTTGAGATGTAGTTTATTCACATGTAAATGAATTTCAATATTTCTGAAATATTTAAAATTAGGCCCTATTTTCTTTCGAATGAACAAAATGTCCTTTATTTCCTTGATAAATTGCATTACATAAATATATAAGAATGCTTCTACTGTATTGAAAATTATTCCAGAGAACCATCCCCATAAAAATAGACATTGAAAATGCCACTAGAAATGACAAAACACTTTTGTGATATAAGATAAATAAGAACACAATTACAATTTCCTATACTAGAACAATAATAGTAAATTTCTTTTGAAGTATTTGATAAATATATTTTGTCATTAATTTTGCATTGAAAAGTACTAAACAAAATGATAACTGAACTTCAAATATTAAGAATAGTAGGGGATATAAATTTTTATAATGAAGTTTAAAGGGAAATTCCCATAAAATGGAATGCAAACATCTAGTTTTGTTTTGTTTTTTCCTGGCAGAGTTATAATTGGCTTACATTTTGTCCTACTGCCTGATTTCAACAGTTGATTCAAACATGGTGCTGATCAAGCTAAGGTAGTAGATAAAACAGACAATCTCAATTTATGCCGTTTTAATTCCTATTTCCTTGGTCACAGATCATAACTTTAAACTTAAAGAGCTTGCACATATGTTTCGTTACCCATGAGAATTAAGTGGTTAGATCAATACAAAACTGGCCCTACAAAATATCCCAAAATACTTGAATGGTGGGTTATTGGTGATATCTTCATAATTCAAAGATAAAAGTATGTTACATATGTGTGCTTACTAAATAGATAACAACATACTTTCACATCAATTTCTTTCCTATGTTAAATCCAAAGACAGCCATAGTTTGGATAAAATGCTTTAAATACATGCTGTACACAACCCACATTTATATGAGAATCTACTAAGGTAGGGCAGTAGTAAGACATATCTGCCTTTTAAAACGGTTTTATATTCATATGTGATTGTTCTGGCTGTTGGTTGTCTTTGGTAGTTTTATTAATATATATCTTACAATGCCTGGTTAAAAAGCATTAGAATTCAAGATGCAATTTAAAAAATGTAATAAATATGCATTGTGATATAGCTGAGTAATTAAACAGATGAAATGCACCAATTTTACAATAATTTGTTGATATCACTACTTTATGTGGAAAGCACGCACTGCAGACAATGTTTACAGAAATGATATGTGCAGTGCTTCTCCAGCACTCATTACACTTATTCTTACACTATTCTTTCAGGTTAAGTGCTTTCAATTCCATTTCCAGTTAGAGGAATTTAAGTGCCTTGTTCATTTCAAATCAGAGTAAAACCTTATCATAAAGCATCTTGCTCTACTGAATATTGAGTGATAATATATTAGATATGCCCTCAGTATGCATAGTAATGTACAGGAAAACTCAATAAAACATTGTCTCTAAAGAGTATGTTGTGCTTACTCCTAATACTGGAATTAATTACTTTTTAATCTATTTATGTATTTATGTCATCCATTTTTAATTATATGACAGCAGGGCAGTCTGCCATTCAGATAGGAGTTTTCAATTGGCTCCTCAACTTCCACAATAGAGAATTACCCTGCCAACTTTTGGCATACTGTTAAGACATATGGGATTTTCTGAATTAACAACATGGAATATCTATTCTGTGGGTATTTGCCAGAAAAGAAAAACTGGAAATCACTGATGCTTAATCTTTATCAAAAGTCCAACCCCCAAAACAAAAAAGTATGTCCTTGAATATGGCCAATTAATTGTGAAATTAAGTATATGGATTGCATTCTTGTGACCCCTCATTAATTGTCTTTGCTGAAGTGTGTTAAAAAGATACTGCTATGAAAACACTGCTATGAGATATGTTTTATTTATTGGAGGGATATTGTTGACATGATGTTCAATGTTCAACATTGTATCATTTTAAAAGGATTTATGGGACAAGATTCACTAAATCTCAGAAACAGAATAGTTAGAATTTTCCTAATCGATGACTTAGTCTTAACTTAGGAGAACTGTGATTCTTGCAACTGAGGATCTTTCTCCTTAACAGTGATTGCTAAAAAGTTCAGAAAAATTTGTAGTCCAATTTTAACATGTATGCGGGATTTATGACATGTGCTTAATCCTTGGCTTCATTTTATTTCCCTTATCATTAACATCCTTTGCTGCTCTTTCCACAGTTTATATTGTAGTGCTATTTGTATTTTTAACAAGTCTACATCTGGCATAAACATATCTTTACTCAGGCTAATTCAACATAAAATTTGAGATGGTTTTCTGAAAATACGCTCTACAGTAAATTCATTTTTTAAAAATCACAGCACAGGAATATTTGATCATGGAGAAAAAGAATGTGAATTAAGTCAGTGTGCAGATATGAGTCAAATACAGTTTTTAAAATTGAAATGCATTTTTGGTTCAGTGCTTTCTTATGGTCAAAGATAGAAAGGCATATGATTAATTACAAAATTTGCATTATCAGTGAAGGAGACAATTTTCATAAAGGAGCATATTGGTTCTCAGTGATGTCTTTTTTTCCCTAAACCTTAAGTTTAAAAGAAATTCACCAGCATTATAAAAATTTTAAACTCTATTTTTACATAACAATAGGTATTTACTGAATCAACTGAATAGAAAGTATTAAGTGTAAGGGTATATCATTCTCAGTTTTTATGGAAGGTAGGGCTTAGGAAAATAATTTATGAAAAAAATAATTTCCACATACTAATAAAATGAAATACAAAAATATATTAAGAGAATAAATTGGAAATATCTTATTATATAATATAAAGTAAATGGTAGATATTTAGCTGTAATGATCAAATTGCTTCATTTTCATGGAATATAAAGCATTTCTTTCAAAGTCTATAGAAGTCTTATGAGCGCTCCTTAAGAAAGACCTTATTTATAAAGAGTTCTGATGACACAGAATAACCTCAAATAATGACATAGTCCAAGAAGGTTTGGGAAACACTTGATTATCAACTCCTTCCTGCCTCTCATAATAAGCTTGAAAATGAAAGTAATAAATGTAATACAGACTCATACATAAGGGAATTCAATATGATTAAGTTGGCATTTGCATTTCAAATCTACAGAGAACAGTAGACTAATTAAAAGTAATTTGGAGAATATTATCAATACAAAAAATAAATTGTTACATTCCTACTTTTTAGCAGCATCAAAATAAATTCCATATATTAAATAAAATATTTAAAATATAGTATAATATGTTCTGACATCAAGACACAAATTATTTTTATTTTTAATAAAAAAATTCACAGTAAGCAAAGTTTAAAGAAAAATAGCAGAGTGAGAGAAAATATTTGCAACATACATAACAAAAAAGCCACCTCATCAAAGAAGTCTTCTCTAACCCCTTATCCAATGCAGCACATCCTCACCCCAGCTCATCCTTTCTTCACTCCTTCTATTACTCTGTTTGATTTTATTGCACTGGCATCTGCCAGATATAATATTTTATATTAATTTGTGAATTTATTATCTATAGACCTCACTAAAATATAATTCCTGTGACAGAAGGGAGGAGCTTTCACTGTCCTGGAACATGGTCTGGGTCAGATTGGTGAGCATGCTGGATAATGTATATAATGTTCATCCTATTTTTGTGCATTTCCCAAACTCCCATGTCTGTCATTTCCCAAACTTCTCTGGTGGCAGAATTTCAGTTTAGGTTTACCAAGACAGGCACTTCGCAATATTTGGAAAGTAAAAGAGAAGCAAGGGAAACAGATGTGGCTCAACCCCTTGGGCGCTAGCCTACCACATGGGAAGTCCTGGGTTTGGGTCCTGGTGCCTCCTAAAAGAAGATGAGCAGACGCTGCCTCCCAACACAAAGAGCCAGAATCCAGCCCTGCTGCAACGAACCAGACACCACCCCTGCCGCGACAAGCAGATGTCACAAGCCAGCAGACACGGCAGCCCACCAGGAGCAGATGTGGATCAGCCTGTTGGGCACTCGCATTTCATATGGGAGGTCCCGGCTTCAGTTCCTGGTGCCTCCTGGAGAAGATGAGCAAACAATGAATAGATGAGAGAACCATCTGGGGGAGGGGGAATAAATAAAGAAAAATAAAGTAAATAAAATAAATTTTTAAAAAAGAGAGAAGCAAAAGGCAGTACTGCTTCAGCTGCAAAGGTAGATTGGGCATGGGCTTTAGCAAACCACCAAGGTGAACTTTTGCTTACAGCTTCAAGGACTTCTCTTGTGAATTGCTAAATTTGGTAACTTCGGCAACTGAGATCATTGGTAGTAGTTTCTCAGGATTTCTGCAATTCTTGGTTTAAAGATTATCACACTGCTTCTCTGACTCTCTGTCAGTAGTGTAACTATTTTTCTCGGCTTCTACTTCTCCGTGTTAAGTAAAATTTTTTTTGGTACTATTATCTACAGGGATTTCTAAATCCTGTGTTATCCTGGGTCACTATCATTTTTATATGAAATTATTGTTGAGCCTCTGGTCTGGATTCCCCACCTCCACTAAAGCCTGACCTGAAATAATGCTGATCTTTACAATAAAATATGAAAATATATATTCATGAGAATTAGTTGGCACCATTTACCTTTTAGGTTTCATTGAAAAATTCTGGATTTGAGAATTCTTTTTAATAATTTGAAAATCAGACTGCATTGCATCCATTATCCCACGTAGGCACAGGAACATGTTTTCCAGGTTGCCAATATGTCACACCTTCCCTGTCATGTCCTACTCTGAGGATAGGTATCACCTGCCAATTTTCATAGTTTACACTTTTTCTGCAGTTCTTCTCATGGCAAAATCGAGAGGAAAGATAAATGTTTCCTGCACACACATCTCTATCAAAATGTATAAAATAAAAATACACCCACTGTATAACATGTTTCTAAAACTTTTTTTGAAGGAAACCAAATATCTCTGTGAAAATGAATAGTTCTGCATATTTAATACTCAAGTTTAAAGCATTCATAGTTGAAGTAATATTTTTCCTTTATATAAACTACTTTTTGAGATAATAATTCACATACCATATAATTTCCCAATTAAAGTGTACAAGTCAATGGTTTTTAATGTATTCACTAATAGGTGTACCAAACAGCACAATTTTAGCACATATTTATCTCTTCAAAGGAAACCCTGAGTTTGGGTGACCTCTTGTCGACCCAGAGGGTGGTGTAAGATGCTCCATGGTTCCATTCCCCACAGAATCTTTAAACAACTAGCAAAAATTGACAGAGCCATCTTCTTTAAAAATCTGGAAATGAGTTAAAGGGTTGTAGAAACTGGGCAGGTGCCAAAACAAGGAAATGTCACTTTAAAAAATGGCAGGAGACAATCCTGGCACCCTTGCTGACCCAGCCCCACCCCTTCCCCTGACAGAGTGGGCAGACATGTGCTTCATTGTAGGTCCCAGGGCCTTACCAGAGGGAACAGTGTCGCCCCATGCCCGTAACAGAGTGCCAGTATGTCAGTGAAAGACTGAACCCGGAGACTCTTCTCTGGCTCATAATCCAAGAAGTTGCCATGCAGGTAGAAACAACTAAAGCAAGAAGTGTAATAAATAATTAAATCAAAATGGTCTGGGGCAAATGATTTCCTGCCCTAATGCATACAATAGAACGCTTAGAAGCAGGGGTAGTGTTCTTCATAGAGAAGAGGGAGGGCATTCAGATTCCTGTAAATGGGTGAATTCCTAAGGCCAGGAGCACAAACTCAGAGCAAGTCTGTCAGAAAAAAAAAAAAATAGAGAGGACCCTACCCTCTTGGCTTGGGCTGAGTTTCTTGATATGAAGGCTGAACTCTGAAGGAGAGCACCAGGTAACACAGAGCAAATTTGAAAACACTGTGAAAGGTGTTTTGAATTGCTGTGTTTGTTTTTTATTATCTCCTGTCACTCAAGGAAATCTCTGTCATATCACCAGTCAGATACAGACTAAGGAACAGACAGCTCAAGAATAAATCCCAGAATTACCACATTAAAATATTAAAATGTACAGTGTAACTGACTGGCTTTTCCTTTTTCATCTCTTGCAGACAATCAGAAATGGATGAAGGAAAATGCATTCAAGACTATAATCAAGTATCTGCTAGGCTTTTCAAATCTCCCAGACTAGTAGCGATGTGGACTGATTTTTTTTTGAAGGGCTGGATTTGAGAGAGGTCAGGTTGCTGAGAGTGGAGATATGTGCAGGAGAAACACTTTTCTTGAACCGAAGTCATCTTAGATGCTGGGTAGTCTGTATACTTAACCTGAAACTGTGAAGTTTTCCCTTTTCGCCAGTAAACCAAAAAGCAAATCCTTGAAACTTTGCCCTTGAAACACTAAACAAAAAACTGGACCCCTTGAGTCCCCTGAGGCTAAGTGGTTAATCAGGGTGGACCAGTGGGTCCCAGTCAGACATGAGCAGGATCAACAGCTGATAAGGCTCATTGGCCAAACCCTATTCCTCTGTGTCCCCCACAGTCACACATGAGCTCTTCCCTGTGTTTGAAGTCAGGTTTGCTTCTTCTGCCTCCAGCTCACCCTTTTCTGAGATGTTTTACTTTTTTGAAACACTGTGTTGTTGTGGCAGGTGGCTCTCTAGGATGCCTGGGAGAATGAATTTGTTTTATTCAGAGTCGTCTTCTTTTGTTTTTCAACCTACTGTTCATTTGATTTTGTTGACCCTTCTCCCCTGAAGTCCAGTTCAACCTTATCTCCTGCTGTATTGCTCTGAGGTTCTGTTTGACTCTTGAATGTCCTTTCTTCTTGCCCTCCCCCACCCCCTTTTCTTATTCTCTACTCAGGACCAGCTACATCACAGAGCCCCTTATTAAAAATTATTAGGAATTTCAAGATGGTGAGAGAGCATTAAACCAAACACAAGGCCCTTAAACCAAGCACAAGACACTTCCCACCTTGTTTCCTAACGGAAAATGGTAGTATTTGCGTGGCACATGGGGAGGCTGCTGTGGCCAGAGGAAAGGATCAACAACACGCATGTCTGTGACCCATTCATGGCTCACTGGTGCCAAAGCACCAGCTGGGAAGCTTTGCTGTACCTTATTATTTGATCCTAAATTTTAAGACTCCATGGAGTCTCAGAAGTTGATGGCAAGTGGGAAAGCAGGGCTGGGGTTGGGAGTGGAGTTTGGGTCCAGGTGACCCCTCAGAACAAGGAAATGGGTAAAAGTTTTTCTGACTTTCTTCTTTTCTGACCTGCCAGCACCCCTGTGCCTCCAAGACAAGCCTTTGGACCTTAATATTTTCTCCCCAGTTAGGTTTTTGCTACTGATGATTTGCCTTTCCAGCCATGCCTTCTGACCTGCTGCTGTGCACTATTCCCTGGACTGCTCAACTTTGGAAGTGAATTTAAATCTCTTTGTAGATGGACACATCGAATTTGTTGACATGGGAGTGGGGTGTTTGGAGACTCTGTGCCCACATGGGCTTTTGTCTAAATCTGGCACCAGATGAGTTAAGGAGTATGGCACATGACGTTCATCTCAATGTGATTACTTGCTGTAAACTTAACATAAGGATGAAAATGAAATTATTTTTCTCTAACAGCCCTCCCCTGTCCACCCACCAACCTCTAATAACTAAGGGCTATTTTATGAAGCAGACAAGGGTTTTTGACATTTAACTCCTTCCATTAAATTAATAAGTGCTGACTTCCTAATCTTTAAGTGTTTGCTATCTACATCTGTAAAATTGTATATTTTGTAAATTTTTAATTTCCCATACAATGGATGTCTAAAATTGTTGTACATTCGATTCTTTTATATTCCATTTGTATTAGTCAGGGTTCTCTAGGGAAACAGAATCAACAGGGGATATAAATAGTATGAGATTTTATAAGAGTTTCACACATGACCATGGGGATTCACAAGTCCAGGTTCTGCAGGCAGGATGCAAACCAGGGGTTCCAATGAAAGTCCAGTGAAGGTCCTTGATGAGTTTCTGGGAGATGCTGACTGTCCATAGACTAGCTGGGAAATTCTCTCCGAATGCTGAAATCACTTCCTTTTTTAAGGTATTCAGCCGATTGAATAAAGCCTCACTCATTGCTGATGGCAATTTCCCTGGTTGATGAAGATGTAATCAGCCATCTATGCAGTAAGCTCACAGATGATTAAAGCCAATAATTGTCCTTGTATTACAATTAGCCCAGTGCTTGCTTGACCAAACAACTGGGCACAATTACCTGGCCGAGTTGACACATTAGCCTAACCATCACACCATTGCTCAGCACAAACTGTGTTTTTTATTTAGAATTAAAAAAAAAAGAAATTTGAAAAAATAGTACAGTATGAAACAAAAGATTACAAAACAAATAAAAAAGAGGAAATGACCAATCCAAAGGAAAAAGATAAAATTTCAGAAAGCATCAACAAAGACTAAACTTTGGATATATCAGACAAGGACTTTAAATTTTTTTTCTTCAGTATGCTCAACAGGATAAAAGGAATTACAGAGAGAAAACTAAAGGATATCAGGGAATGATGCTGTTCATTCTCAGGAATGAACAATGTGAGAATCTCAATAAAGAGAAATTTTTCAAAGGAGCTAAACAGAAATAGTGGAGTTGTAGACAGCAATATACATAATAAAAAAATTCTTTAGAGGACCTCAATAGTAGATTAGAGCTGGGAGAAGAAAGAACCAGTGAGACAGAAGATAAGACAATTGAAATTATTTAGGCTGAGGATCAGAAAGAAAAAAATACTTTAAAAAAAAGTACACTGAGCCTAAGAGACCTGCAAGGCACTGTCAAGCATAACAGTAGACACATTATGGAAGTCTGGGAAGGAAAAGAAAGAAAGGGGCAGAAGAAATATTAAGAAATAATGGCAGAAAACACCACATTTAACAAAATGCATGATATACACATTAAGGAAGCCCAATGAACTCCAAACAGGATAAATTCAAAGAGGATAGTGCCTCAGTTCATAGTAGTCAAACTGTCAAATGTCAAGGACAAGGAAAGTATTATGAAAGCTGCAAGAGAAAGGCAATATGTTATTAACAAGGGTGCTTCAATAAGATTAAAAGCTGGTTTCTCATAAAAAACCATGGAGGCAAGAAGGTAGGATGAAATATTTCAAGTGCTGAAAGAAAACAATTGTCAAACAAGAATTTTATATGCAGTGAAAATGTCTTTAAAAAATGAGAGAGAGATTAAGGCATTCCCAGTTAAACAAAAGCTGAGGGAATTCATAAACATTAGATTTACCCTACAAGCAATTCAGACACAAGTAGGTTGAAAATGAAAGAATGGGAAACAATATCCCATACAAATAGTAATACAAAGAAAGCTAGGGTAGCTATATTAATATCAGATAAAATAGACTTTAGGTCAAATATGTTGCAAGGGACAAAGAAGGCCACCATATACTGAAAAGGGTAACTTGGCAAGAAACCACGCCAATTTTAAATATATATGTACCTAACAGCAGTGGCTCAAATTATATGGAGGAAATTGACAGATATGAAGAAAGAAATAGATGGTTCTTTCAATAATAGGTAGAACATCTAGATAAAGATCAATAAGGACATAAAAGACTTGAACAATAGTATAAACCAACTAAAACTAACAGAAAAATATACAATGTTTCACCCAACAGCAGCAGCACACACATCCTTCTCTAGAACAGGTGACTCATTATCCAAAATAAAACATATACTATGTCTCAAAACAAGTCTCAATAAAGTCAAAATAATGAAATCATATGCTCTATCTTCTCCAACCACAATGAAATGAAGTTAGAAATCAATAACATAGGGAGAACCGGAAAAATAAAAAATATGTGCAGATTAAACAACATACTCTTGAACAACCAATAGATCAAAGGAGAAATCACATGGGAAAGTAGAAAATATCTTGAGACAAATGAAAACGAAAGCACAATATAACAAATCTTATGAGATGCAGCAAATACAGTACTGAGAGGAAAGTTTATACCTCTAAATGCTTACATTAGAAAAGAAGAAAGATGTCAAATCTGAGACATAACCTTACAATTTATCTAAAAAATAAAGAGCAAAGACAGCAGAGAGAAGGAAATAACTAATATTAGAGTGGTGCTAAACAAAACAGTGAGAATCAACCAAACCAAACGTTGGTTCTTTGAAAAGATCAATAAAAT
>JAQZBX010055415.1:0-18424 GCA_029593785.1 Cabassous unicinctus | reverse complement strand
AAGATCCCTGACCTATGGAAACTGTAAGCTAATAAATATTGTTTTAAGCTGCTACATTTTTGGTAATTTGTTATGCAGCAATAGTCTAATAGAGATGGCAATCATAAAATAATACAGCCTTGCTTGTCTACAATCCACACAAGTAGGCTGCTATAGGCAAGGCAGAAAAAAGGGTTGAAGAAGGTCTGTGATGGCAGTAAATGCTACAGTTCGAAGTGTTTCGAGCATATATCAGTTCAAATATTCGAGCAAAACTCTGGAAGTAGAAAGCCTCCTGTTAAAAGAAAAGATCTGCATTAAGTGATCATTGCTTGCTAGCAACAGGCTATTGTGTTGGAAACTGCACATTAACTTGCCCTTTACTTATAGTTAAGAGGAGAAGGTCAACTGGCAATTTATTTATTACATGAGGTATTGGCAAAAAAATTGTCTTGCTGCCTATTTTTGTAAATAAAGTTTTATTGGAACACAGTCACACTCTTGTTTATACATTGTCTTTGATGCAATGATAGATCTGAGTAACTGTGGCAGAAACTGTATAGACTACAAAGCCTTGGTTATTTACTATAAAGCTCTTACAGAGTCCTGAAGATTTGCTTTAATAGGTGTGATGAGGAGCAGCTTTCTGTGTGGACATGTGAATATTACATTTATGAAAATAAGCTAAAAACATACAAGATAAAAACAAATCAGAACAAATGTTTTCAAAAGCAATTGAAGATAGGACTTAAGAAGTTTTTCTAGTAATAAATAAGCAGGTCTGTTGATTCAAATTACAGATTTTATAAGTAGATTTAATAAGAAGTGATATGCACCTTGGTATATGCTGAAGTTTTGAATTATATAACACACACACACACATGGAAAAAACTAATAAAAACAGCCATGTTGAAATGATATTTGAATATAAGATAGAGTAACCACTATGGCAACAGACTTTTCCTCTTCAATGATAAAATTAAAAGTGGAGAGCTTTGAGGAATAAAAGCTTGAACTCAACATTTTTTTACCCAACTAACTTATTTACATATGTGCCAATTAACAAGCTGACATATTCAAATATGCAACTGTTCAGAAACAAAAATGCCTTTTTAAATTCATTTACAAATAATTACCTAACTTAATGAAATGAAAGTAAATTGGGTTATTACAAATAGAAAACTTTTAATAGAAAAGAAATGGCAGTGAACATTGAGCATAATTAAAACTATATAAATGTTTCAAATCAGGTTAAAACTGAATGAAAATAATAAAATAATAAAAATGGAAAAGATGTAATTTCAAAACAATAGTTAATACTTCATGTTGTCTGAAATCTAGACAGTACTAAAAAGCATAGTGTGTTGAATGGATAGGAGATTGTGAGCCAGCATTTATATAGCACAGTCCAGAAAAATACTTTAAAAAAAGCTCAAGGGAAGCAGATGAGGCTCAAGCAGTTGGGCACCCGCTTACCACATGGAGTGTCCTGGGTTTGGTACCTTGTGCCTCCTAGAGAGGATGAGCAAGAGAGCAAGCTGACGCAATGGGCTGGCATGGCAAGCTGATAAAATGAGATGAATACAAAGAAGAGATAGAATGAGAGACACAACAAGCAGAGAATGGATGTGGTTGGGAATTGGGTTCCTCCCTCCCACATGAGCAGTCCCGTTCAGTTCCTGGTGCCTCCAGGCAGACACAGAGAGCACACAACGAACAGACACAGAGAGCAGACAGTGTGTGGAAACAACAACAAGGGATGGGTGAGAAATAAAATAAGTAAAATAAATCTTAAAAAAAAAAAAAGAAAGGAAAGCTCAGGAATAATTCTAGGTAGGAAAAATAAGTTAAATTGTATGTCAAATATATCCCTTATTATATTTTATTTTAAGGTATGTAATTGCCCCAATTCATATAATACTTGGAAAGATATAATCACGTTATTGTCATAGTTATTTCTAGGTATAAGAGTTATAAGAAATTTATGATCATGTTTAACTTCTGTATATTTTTTAACTTTTCTATAGTCAGCATAAATTACTCTTTACAATAAAGAATATTACAAACACATTTGACTGAATCTATCAAGATCTTTACTTTAGATATCAGTGGTATTAGATGTATTAAATTGTATTTTATGTGTACCTTAATACGTTTTTAAATTAAAGTCAGGAATACTTTTACATTAAAAAATTAATGTGTGACTAGTTCAGTACTTCATTCTTGATTTACAATATAATTAACAGCATTAAAGCATGGAATGAAATCCACTTGGAAATGAGGAACGCCAGTGTTTAATAGCAGGACCATTTCTGTCAAGTTATTAGGCCAAAAAACTGGTCTATAAGTTTGAGAAACAAAGTTTGAGAAATAGCCGTTTTGATTGTATTAGCTGTCTTCTTTTGAGCCTTGATGTTTTGCTTATAAATCAACCAACAATGTGAAATAATGTACTATTTTGATAAAATACATGTGGTCACACATATTTATTAATGCCAGATCACAAAAATCAAATTTCATTTCTAGGAAAGTAGCTCAAAAATGCTTACATGACGGCATGTTTTATGCCTGGTGCTTAATAAGATGTAACAATATACACATATATGTATACACACACGGAGGGAGAGAGTGGTAAGACCTGGATTCCTTTGTGGTATTTGGAATTTTCACAATTGTGAAAGCAGGGTGGCCTGATATCCAGGAAAGAGAGCTGGGTGGAGGGAGTGGAAACTAAGATGATAGAGGAGATTTTAAAACAAAAAACAAACAAAAGACAATTCAGCCAGATCACTTAGTCTGGTCAAGGGTGAGAAAGGGAGCAGGTAAGGGCTATTTCTTAAGGAATAGAGTTTTTATGTATGTAGGGTTAGAAGTAGTGTAGAGCTGGGATAACGAGGTGGGATTGAATGAGGTTACTTCTATTTAGAAGGAGAGGTACTGAGACAAAAGATGTTTGGCAACATAGTCATGGTCATTAAAGCAGCTGAGTTAAAGAATACTGGGATCTACCAGGATCATTATTCAGATATCCCCATGTGTAAATCAGTTTATGAGCAAGGAACTGGCATATGTAATTATTTGTTAATAGTAGGGACATGCAAAAGAGGGAAAAAAGCTGCTAAGCTGAGTATTTTGGCATTGATCAAAGACAGATAGATCAATGCAAAATTTGTACTTATTTTAAACAGTTTGTTAATAAAAAATAATAGTTATTTTTATGGGAAGAAATAGAAAAATGCAAAACCCTAGCATTTGCCATTCAAAATTAGATGTAAAATATAACACAGTTTATGTTTACAGGTCAAGTAAAATTATAAACTTAATTATTTTTAATATAAGAGAACATGCTGAAAATTCCTTTGTAAGGCAGCTCAAGAGTATGAAGTTTATAAGTAAAAATACTAAATACTGTATAGTCTAGGAACACTAAGTAAGTGAAAGAAGTGAAAATAAGTATGCAATAAACTCCTGACAACATAACCAATAATACTATGAATTCTATGCAAAGGGGAACACTTGAAATCAACTGACAAAAGTGACTTTTAAAAATAGGGAACATGGACAAAGTTGAAAGAAAGTAATGTAGAGTCCAGCTGTTAACACAAAGGAGGAAATAATAGAAACATTTCATACTTCTTGACATCCTTCTACGCTAAGATTTTCTGTATGTCGGTTGTTGATGTTCCTAATCCATTAGGGTTTTAACTTTTGGCAAGGTAAGAACAGAAAAGACTTCATTGTGCCACTATAAACAAAGTTAAAGTGATTATATCTCAAAAGCTTTCCAAAAAAGATCTCTCTTCTCTGGACTTTGAACCCGGGTGTTGGAGAAAGCTTCCTGGTGTGGTATTTCTCAGTTTTCTTTTTCTCTTTGACTGAGGCCTATTTTTACACTGCCTCTTTCATATTTTGATAGATCCAAATTGGTTTCATTTCTTGAGTAGCAGATTACCCTGAAATTATTGGGGGTGTCTAAAAGGATTTAGTTTTGTCTCAAGTTAGGCAGACTTAAGTATATTTGTAGTTCCTCTTGTCTAGCAGACTTTTACTAGCTACCCTTTGCCTAAGCATTCTTTATGTACTACCAGATAGTTTATCATTTATGGGGTACACTGTAGAAATCCAGGGTATTTGAAATCAGTGAGAGGCTTGTCTAGATTAGAGTTTTGCTCCTAGCAATGCAAGGGAATTGTTTTCCTAAATTATACTGACCAACAACAACAGCAAAAAATTAGTTTGTTTTCTTATTTAGATTGCTGTCTTTTGTAGCCTGTTTTCATGCATGGTTTTACAAACTCACTCTTAATTCTAAGCCTCGTCAAGTCATAACTTCCATCTGAAATACTTCCTCAATATTTATCTTTATCATTTCCTTGCTTGTTTTCTCAAAGTTCACTTCCTCTGTTAAACTTTGTAGAAGTAATCTGATTCAAATCTGACAAATCTAATCATTCCAGAATCTTGCACATGTAAATAGTCATATACTTTTATTTGGTGGGAGGAATATTATTATGAAAGTTTTATATTGAGTAAAAGAGAACTGATAAGGACAGATTTCTAAGACAGTCTTGGAGTGAAGGTTGTTTGTTAAATTTTTTTCAAAAATACATTTTTAAAAACAGAAAGTAGATTCCCTTTCTAGTATGTTAGCTCAAGATGGGATTGTGACAATTAAAATTCAGGCCCTAATTCTGATGTAGCATCCTTGCAGATGGCCTGATAGAAAATATCTTCATCTTGTGATAAAAGAATGGGGAAAGGGTCTACAGGAAGAATCCCCGTGGTCTCAGGCTGATGCTTTGGTAATCAACTGTAATCCCTAGCTTATACCTTTAAATAATATTGCCATTTATTGAGTGATTAATATAGTACAAGCACTTTCTGAATGTTTTGCCTATATTAACTAAATAAATCATCTTAGCAAGCCTATGTGGTAGGAGCATCAATATACAATGTTAAGGAACCTAAGCATAGGATGATAAACAAAGGTCATACAGATAGTGAAAATGTGGCCAGCAATTAGACCCAGGAAATCTGGCATCTGAGCTTAGGTCCTTAATACCCTACCATACAGAATCTGAAGTTGGGTTTTGATATCAGTTAATCGTGGCCCAAGAGTCCCAACCATCTGGCTTTTCCTTTTTTAGAAGAGATGCCTGTTCTCTGAGAGTTCCTTCCTAGTCTCTGATAGCTAACAGAGGGGACTGGTTTTTGGTTCCACTGTTTCCTTCTTTGTCTCCTATAGCTGTGATAAATCTTGGATAACTGTTTTCTAAAACATGGGTTCTATGAAGCTTAATTTAATTTGCCCAAGTATAAGGTCGGGTAGAACTGAGATAGCTCTTTCTTTGAATCCCAATTTCTTAAATAAACTCAGGCACCATGCAGTAAAACTTTTATTTACTTGTAGATTTATTTCATTTATATATTTTATTAATTTTTAATTTTTATTAATTTAAGTAAATAAACTCTTACTTATTATTAATTAAGTGGTAAACTCTTTTCTTAAAGAAATTAGAATCTTCTCAGTAATACCACAAAGATCATCAATGCTAATCTTTTCCATTTAAAAATAAGAAAAAAATTTAGCCCAGATGCTTATGAACCTTGCTTGCAGTCTCATAATTATCCAGTGACCAAATCATGACAGGAACTCAGTAGACCAGACTCTAGGCTATACTATAGCATATAGAAACCAGATAAAAAAGATAAGTTTTGCAGATTAGGTGACATAATTTGCAATTTAATTCAAGACAAAATACTGAAAAAATACATTCAAAAGAATTTGAACAAAATATTAAAGTTATATATTATAGATTTAAATTTGTCATCAGAGAAAATCAACTAATGACAAAATCCATGAAGTGTAAACCAACAAGAAGAACGTTTTTGGTTGGCCATTTGCCTGATCATATGCTTAGAGCGCTTAGAGTGTAGTCAGGACACTCATTACGTATTTGTAGGACATGTACCATTTGCTGACTATTAGTTCTGACTGCTTATATGTTGGCAAGAAAAAAATTATTTGAACATAATAATTAGAAAGACGTTTAGGTTAAGAGAAACTGTGACTATAATCTTGAGACTGCCATGTACTATTTGTGTGATCTTGGCCAAATTACTTTAACATTGAAGGCCTCAGCTTCTTTGTCTATAAAATGGAGATAATATTGTACTTGATTGTTACAGTAAATTCAATATATAAAGTGCTTAACAGTTTCTGACACCTAGTATATATTCAATAACACAAAAAATGTATTTTATTACCTTTATTGTTTGTATTATTAAATTCCCAATGAACAAATCTACTGCAAATATGTCTTAAGATCATTCTAGAGGATTTAAATCAACATATCAAAGTACTTTTTCTTCCACTTATATAGATAAACTTTTGGGGGGGTAAGGTTGTGAAAAAAGGGAGTTGTATAAGGAATCATAAGTGAATTCAGTTAAAGCTTGAACCTAGAAGTCTGGAGTATGCTCTGGGGAGATACATGACTAAAAAATGTTCAATTTCTCAATAATGTGGTGTGAAATAAATGCATTTGGAAAAACATGAAGTATTATAAGAAAAATTACTAATATAAAATAACATGCTTAGAACTCTTTAAATAAGTGTTATAATAAGTTGCATTAAATATGATCATCAGATCTGAAGGCAGATCACTTAGAATGGCTTTATGCAGTGATGAACTTTGTGCTAGATATAATCACAGATGTGATGAATAGAGAGGAATGGAAAGGACTCTCCAGATGTAAGGAAGGGCTTCAGAGAAAACTTACAGCTGTGAGCTAGTAAAGTCTACATAGCTGTCTATAAACATTTCTTTAGCTGAAATGGAAATAATTGCCTATAAGTTAGAGAATTTAAGAGCATAACCAATGCTTTTAAAAATTGCTACTCATTCCATAATGACAGGAAATATGGGATGACCATATAGTAAGATATTGAAAAGATTCAATATCTTTTAAGTTTTGGGCATTGAGTCCACTGCTCACAATAGCAATGAATATACCTCAAAAATTGTGTCATTGAAAAACAGTTTTATTTAAGGAATATGTTATAGACCTGAATTGTATCTACCATTGAGTTGCTAACCTTTGTTCTTGTATTTAAAATGATTTTGGTGATCAACATTTGCTTCCTCTCTGCCTATGGTATTTACTTTTAGAAAAAATATTTAAATTTTATATTGTAGTAACAAATATACAACTCAAAATTTGCCATTATAACCACATTCAAGTGTACAATTCAATAGTATTATTTTCACAATATTGTGCCACCATCACCGATATCCATTACCCCAACTTTTTCATAACCTCAAAAAGAAATTCTTCATCCATTAAGATATAACTCCCTCCTCCTACCACACGACACCTATAAAATACTATCTGTCTCTATGAAGTTTGCTTCTTCTAGGAATTTCGTGTAAGCAAGATCATATAATATTTGTCTTTTTGTGACTAGTTTATTTCACTCAACAAGATATCTTCAATCTTCATCCATGTGGTACTAGGCATCAGAACTTCATTTCTTCTTATGTTTGCATAATATTCCATTAAGTGTACATACCACATTATGTTTAGCCATTCATCTGTTGATGTACACTTTTTCCTATTGTGAATAATGCTGCTGTAAACATTGGTGTACAAATATCTAGTGGAGTCCCTGCTTTCAATTCTTTTGGGTATATGACGAGAATGGGATCACTTGGTCATATGGTAATTCTAACTTAACTATCTGAGGAACTGCCAAACTAATTTCCACAGTGGCTACACAACTCTACAGTGCCACCAGCAATGTGTAAGTGTTCTTACTTCTCTACATCCTCACCAACACTTATTATTTTCTGTTTTTTTTTTTTTTAATTAAAACATCCTAGTAAGTGTGAAGTGGTATCTCATTGTGGTTTTGATTTGCATTTCCCTGATGATCCATGATGTTGAGTATCTTTTCATGTGGTTATTGGCAATTTGTTTATCTTCTTTAGAGAAATGTGTTTTTAAGTCCTTTGCTCAGTTTTCTTTTGGGTTGTCTCTTTGT
This sequence comes from Cabassous unicinctus, assembly GCA_029593785.1. Classification (NCBI taxonomy): domain Eukaryota; kingdom Metazoa; phylum Chordata; class Mammalia; order Cingulata; family Chlamyphoridae; genus Cabassous; species Cabassous unicinctus. The sequence continues at coordinate 10,401 of JAQZBX010055415.1, read as the reverse complement.
TGTTAAGTTGTAGGGTTTCTTTATATATTTTGGATATTAAGCCTTATCAGATGAGTCACAATTATTTTCTCCCATTCTGTAGTTTTCTTTTCACTGTCTTGATAGTGTCTTTCGATGTACAAAAATTTTTAATTTCCACAAAGTCCATTTTACCTATATTTATGTTATTGTTTATACTTTTGGTGTCATATCTCAGAAATCATTACCAAATCCATAGGTTCCCCTTATGTTTTCTTCTAGGAGTTTTATGCTTTTAGCTCTTATGTGTAGATCTTTAATCCATTTTTAGCTAAATTTAAATTTATATATGATATGAGGTAAGGGTCCAACCTCATTCTTTTTTAAATGGATATCCAGTTTTCCCAGCACCATTTGTAGAAGAAACCATTCTTTCTTCAATTAATGTACCTGGCACCTTTGTCCAATTCATTTGGCCATAGATATGTGAGTTTATTTCTGAACTTTCAATTCTATTCCATTTGTCTGTATGTCTATCTTTGTGCCGGTACCATACTATTTTGATTACTGTGGCTTTGTAGTAAGTTTTGAATGATATTCTTGATTGCACTGTCTCCTTTAGTTCTGTGTCCATGTTTTCCTTTAACTCATTGAATTATTTAGGAGAGTTGATTGATTGTCTTTGATTAATTGTTCCAATATCTCTGCTTCCTGTGTTGTTTTATTTGTTCCATTGAGTCCTCTTCCTGTTTCTTTGTATGATGTGATACTTTGTTGATGTCTGGGCATTTGACAATTTGATGTGCTAACTCTGGAAGTCAATCTCTCCCTCTTACCTAAGCTTTTATTGTAGATTGACTTTGTGTTAATGTTCTTTGCAATGCAAAGGCCAGTTTATAAAGAACCTTTAAAACTTGTTAATTTGATTTTTCTCAGGTTTCTCTGAGCCTCCATCTTGCCCTGGATGTGTACAGTAACTTTGAAGAAATCCCTACTATGCATGACTGTTTTCCCTCCAGGAGAGGGTTTTCGTTCCCCAGCTCTACCTCTCAGAGTCCTAGGGTATGCTCTTGGTTTTTAAACAGTTTTTCCCTCCCTGCAGCTGTGATCAGCTCAGTGCCACTCCCACACTCTGGTCTACCTTGACAGTCAAGTTTTCAGCTCTGGGTCCATGCTACTGTTCAGTGATTCAGTTCTCCTATTCCATACAGCTTTTTGGCCCCTGGTAACTTCTGGGTTAGGAGTCTCAGACCTGCACCCTGAGTCTGTCATCCATGGAGCCAGATGGGGTCCATGTACAAAGGTAACCAATATTTTTATTTAGGTGCACTATTAATCAGATCCTGGAGACCCAGTCTGGGAATGTGTATGGTTCACCAGTGTAATACTGTGGTTCCATCTGGCTTCAGGAAGCTACACTGACTGTGCACAGACCACTAAAACACTGCCATTGGTCCATGGGGCCTGAGGAACCCCTGTTTGAGTGTGCACAGGCTGTCAAACCACCATCAGGGAGGTGGATTCATTTTCAGGGACTCATGCTAGAAAGTGTCCAGGCTTTTTGGATTCAATGCCTTGAGTCTCACAAACTGCCACATGGATCTGTGCTGGGGGAGAATCCAGACCATTACATTTGTCCTATTACTCTCCTATCATTTTTAGTTTGTTTGTTTTTTTTTTTAAATTCAGCATTTGTTAGTCTTCCAGGGTTTTAAGAGAGTAGAAACTGCCCTTTTCTTTGCTGTTTCTAAGGGGGAACATTTACTAGAATGACTTACACCACCTTCTTGATGATGTCACTTACCTTTTTCTGTAATGTTTACCTTTTGTGTGTGTGTGTGTATGTGTGTGAGGTACCGGGACAGGGGTTTGAACCCTGGACCTCATATGTGGAAAGCCATTGCTCAACCACTGAGCCACATCAGCTCCTCTGAATTGGTTATTTCATTTTTTTGCTTGTTTGTTTTTTTATTTTTAGGAACTGAACATGGGACCTCCCATGTGGGAAGCAGGTATTCAAGCGCTTGAGCCAGATCTGCTCCCAATATTTACTTTTGTATGACATAAATGATAGTCTTGGTTTTATGGTCTCTACCTAAGCTATGTGACTTTTCAAGTCATACATTTGTTAGATGGTTCATTTCATAATAAGTGAAGCAAGTTTCTGGCTGAACAATTTTAATTGTTATAAATTTCACTTATTAAATAATTTTTAATAAGTATCATTCACATACAGTACATTTTTTAAATCCATAGCCCATTGACTTGTTGATGACTTTTTCCCAGTTCAGCCCTAGAATGCCCTAAATTGTAAAGAACAGATGAAATATTGTATTAGCCTGCCAAAGGGGTGCAAATGCAAAGTACTAGAAATCTGTTGGCTTTTATAAAGGGTATTTATTTGGGGTAAAAGCTTACAGTTCCCAGGCTGTGAAAAGTCCAGCTCAAGGCACCATAAGAGGTGCTTTCTCACCAAAGTCAGCTGCCATGTGTTGAAGCAAGACAGCTGGTACTCTCTGCCTGGTCTCTCCTTTTCCTCTGGGCTTTTTCTCTATGGCTCAGCTGCTTGGCTTTCTTCCAAATTTCAGCTGCAAGCTGGCATAGGGCTTGTTTCTTTCCTGGCCTCCTGTATCAGTCTGGGCTGTTCTGCGCTCTTTTTGATTTCAGCTGTAAGCTATCAGGCAAATGGCTCATCTTGCCCTGGGGTCTCAGCTTTTGAGCCTTCTCCTTTCTGTCACATGGCAGGAAAAAATGACAGTGCTCTCCTGTGTGTGTGTCTGTCTGTGAGAGTCCATTTATATTAGACCCAGCAAGGGGGCGGGTACTCAACCTGAGTCATGTCTTACTGATGTAGTCAATCAAAGCCCTAAATCTTATCAATAAATCTAATCAAAGGCCCCTCTTGCTGAATTTAATGCAATCAAAGGGTATCTCACCCAGAGAAATAGATTAGTTTACAAACATAACCTTTCTTTTTATGGGATTCGTAGAATAATCTCAAACTGCCTCAAGTGTCCTGAGTGATTTTTAAATTAACCAGAATATATAAGATAATGAGTTGTATTCTTAGGAATTTCTATAATTCTCTAGTGAAGAATTCTCTAATTATTATCCTACACTGCTGAGAAACCATCTTTAAATACTACTGTGTTCATGCATTTCTTACTGCCAGCCACTGTATGACATGGTTGTGCATAGCTGAGGCAGATAGTCATCCTATTTTTATTATTCACAATTTAAATATGCCTTGAATACACGTCTAAAGGAATCATCTAGGAGAAATTTTATTTGGCACAATGAGCAGAACTTTTCAATGACCATGTGGTATAAACAAAGCAAGCAGGAAGCTTTTCTTTAATCAGAAGAGATAAAGATGTATTGTTCAGATGAATTTTTTTGGTTTTTTTTTTATTGAATTATATTGATTTATGCGTACTGTTCGAGTATATAAATTCTCATACTCTATAGGATGGTGCAATTTATACATAGGGCAATATTATACAGCTTCTAAGTGAATGGATTTTGCTGTCAGGCAGGCAAGTTTTCAAATTTTGCCTTTACATGATATTTCCAATATATAAATCTGCATAAATCATTTAACCTACAAAGAATATATTCCCCCTCATCTATGAAACAGAATGGTATATTAATTTCCTGAAAGTCTTTCATATGTTAGTTATTGTCATTATTATTTAAAAAAAAAAAAATTTTTTTTTTTTGACGTACCGGGCCTGGGGGTTGAAGCTGGGATCTTGTATAGGGGAAGCTGGCTCTCAACCACTGAGCCACATCGGCTCCCCTGAGTTGGTTTTTTCGTTTGTTTGCTTGTTGTTTGTTCCTTTGTTTTTAGGTGGCACTGGGAACTGAACCCAGGACCTGCATGTGGGAAGCAGGTGCTCAAACCACTTAAGCCACATCCGCTCCCCTGTCATTATTTTTATGGTATATGTTAGCTGTTTCTTCATCATTCCAAAGCATCTTGTTCGTTGCTCTAATTTAATTCTTATCATATTGCTATGTCTCTCTCTTCCCACTGGAAGAGAACACATTGCATAGGTATAGGGGTACTTGCTAAATGAATGAGTAATATGGTATGAGGTAATATAACTCTATTCATAGATCACGTAATGAATAAGGTTGCTTCCTATTGATTATAGAGGTGCAAATATAAACAGAATATTTTCTACATAAGGATGAATTATACTTTAAAAAAAACAAATTAATTTTATTGATACATATTGATAAAGCATACAATTTATTAAAAATGTACTGTCAATGATATTTGGTATAATCACATAGTCGTGTGTTCAGCACTTCAATCATTACTAAAGCGTTTCATTATTTCAATAATAATAATAAACACAAAACAGATAAACAAGAAAATTCCTCACCTCTCAATCTCTCTGTTTCTCTGCTGTACATAGCTGCTATTTCTAGCTATTCTTGCACAATAATTTGTTTATTAAGCAGTTTTATTGAGATGTAGTCACATACCATATGATGTATTCAGTGTATAATCACTGGCTTTTAGTATAATCACAATGTTGTATATTCAACATCTCAAAAATTATAGAACAATTTCATTACTCCAAAAAGAAAGACTCCACACCCCTTAGCATTCCTTCCCCAGCCCTACATAACCACTAATCTAATTTCATCTTTATAAACTGACTTAAATTTACATTTTATATAAATAGAATCATACAATATTTAGTACTCTGTGTCTGATTTCCTTTACTTAGTATAATTTCTTTTGTCTGATATTAACATTTTGTTGTATTAACCTACATTTGTTCAGCTTCAAAGAAAAATGGTCTAATATATGCAATTTTACCCATATTCGTATTTCACATAATATATTTATATTTCACATAATATATTTAGTTCATAATAGGGCAATCATACAGTATTTGTCCTTTTGTATCTGGCTTGCTTTACTCAACATAATGTCCTCCAGGTTCATCCATGTTGTCATATGTTTCACAACCTCATTTCTTCTTACTGCTGCATAATATTCTATCATGTGTATACTCCATTCATCAGTTGATGGACACCTGGGTTGTTTCCAACTTTTAACTCTCATGAATAATGCTGCTATGAACATTGTTGTGTAGATGTCTATTCATGTTACTGCTCTCAGTTCTTCTGAGTATATATCTAAAAATGGTATTGCTGGGTCCCATGGCAAGTTTATATTCAACTTTCTTAGGAGCTGCAAACAGTCTTCCACAGCGGCTGTACCATTCCACGTTCCCACCAACAGTGAATAAGCATTCCTATCTCTCCACAGGATGAATTATACTTTAAATGAAAAATTTAAACAGACATATTTAAACTTAACAGAAACAGATTTAGCTTTCTTATTGCAATAATATTATATTTAAATGTGTTTGGCATCACATGTAAAATAATTCATCCTCCTATTTGATAACTTGAGGCATCTTAATACATGATAGAAAAGTGCTGAAGAAGGCATTATAGTTGGTTTCAGTGCATCTATACAGACAGCTTGATAAATTAGAGAAATTGATCATTGAAGTAAGAATGACTTGGGTTCAAATCAAATTTTCTAACCTTGACACATAGGGAATGAAGATTGAGTACAGAAGAAAGGCATAATAAGAATCAAGGAAAACATAAAGGAAAGTTGATGTAAGAACATGAATCAGAAAAAGGGAAAAAAATGGAAGGAAAAAAATTAACAGGGGGATCAAATATAGACAGGATTGAGCTAAAGACAGAAAGACAGTGAAGTAGTAGGATATATGTTGAAAATAAGAAAAGATATATATTTTTTATTTTAACCACAACTGTAGTCAATTAGCTTTTTAAAAGAGGATTGCCTAATGCAAATCAAAGGGGAAATCAATTTATGTTGCTTTTTTAAAATTTCCTTTCCTGGAAAATGGCGGGGAAAGATAAGAGAAAGACAGCTGGTTCTGTTTGCTAAACTGGGTTTTGGAGTAATTGGTTCTTTTGTTTTGACAGAAATATAATGAGACTTTGAATATGGCAAATAAGGTTTAGGAATTGCCGGAGGGTAGGGAGAAAAACCTGAGAGGGGAGGATGGAATCTTGAGGCAGAGGCAGGAATAGAGCCACATGGTGAGGTAAAATCCCTTTCTTATGCTAAGTTAGTGGATAGGTTACAAACCTCTACCAGGGGTTCTTAACCCGGGGTCCATGGAAAGATTTCAGAGGGTCCATAAGCTTGAACTGAAAAAAATCAACTTATTATCTTTATTTTCTCTGACCTCCGATGTTGAGTGTCATAAAACTATCTGCCGCTACATTCTGAGAAGGGATCCCTGGTTTTATACCTGACTGACAAAGGGGTCCATGGAAGAGAAAAGTTTAAGAGCCCTTGCTTCTATGCTTTGTGCAAGTGAAGTTTTGGGAAAACTCAGTGGAGAGCATATGAATTCCACACCTAGGGTGATGTGGTAGAATATCAGGTCAGCGGTGTAAGAGTGGTTGATGGTCCACAATGAACAATATAAACAACAGTGATTATGAAAAATACTTATTACCTGCCCCTCCTTTCCTGTTTCTGCAGAATCTTGGAGAGATTGCCTGGATCCTGGGATTCTACCACAGCTGGTGTGGATTTTCAGCCAATTATATTTAAGAAATCTATACAGATAGGGCACCTGAGTTAATATGCAATGCAATGGGATTGGCGATAAGAACACAGTAATATACTGGATCAACTGTTTCAAAACACATATCAGTTCTGCAAATAAATAAATAATAATTAATTAAGACTGATTTCTTAAAAGAGAGTTAGTGCTAATCTTGTTTTTAGCCATTTGGTTAGCAGTTTATGGTAACATATTCATGTCTCCAAAATTTTTAATCAGTTTGGTCTTTTTCTAATCCCTTTTTGTCCAGGGACCCAGCTTTAGTCACTGCAAGAAGACAGGATGAACCTAGCCATCACCAGAGACTGCATTTACTCAGACAAATAGCTGTTACTGACTTGAGCTTTTGCTTCCATCCCTCAGGGAATGAGCTCATTAGGGAACTGGGTTTTCAGAGGCAATCACCCTTCTGGCTGGTTTTCTAAAGGACTATATTAACTGACAGGAGATTCCAGTGTACTTGATTTTGATATATCATGTGACCTTATGCCTGTACGTAGTATTTGGGGGACAAAATATGTCCTAAATGTTTTACCTGCTTCTTACTCTCAAAACAAATTGGATTTACTGGCAGGCAATTCTTCCACACATCAGCATTCATCCACTATTGACCAAACTTAAATAATATAATCTGTTTCCCTAAAGCCCTAACTTTTAAACCAGTTTGCACGGACTGTACAGGATTTCTCAAGTGAGCTGAATTAGATGAAATGATGGTTAACGATTTTCCATTTTTAATAAACATTTTATAGAGGTATACAATACATACCAAAATAAAAATAATGTACCAGTCACAATTATCACAGTGAACACACTCATTTATCTAATATAGATATGAGATAATTAGATAAATATATTTATATTAGATAAATATCTGTAAAGCTAATACATATGAGATATGAAACTCTCTTGTGGCATATAATAAAACTGTAACTTTTATGCTTGGATTTTCCCTTGCCCCTTGATGAAACCTGGGACTTTTGCAGCCTATATAACTTTCTACTCACTCTTAGATACTAAACACAGTTTCAATTTAGTGGTTCAAATTGTACAGTACCAGAAAAGTGTCAAAAGTGTGAACTTGCTTTCACATTGGTTTCCTCTGTCTTCTTCACAGTCAGAGCCACTGGAGGCGGACAGGTTCTTTCTTCTCTTTTTCTCTGCTCCGAGTATGGCCCCCTCTCCACTGCTCAGTAACTGCTTTTCTGACTCCATCATTTTCAAGCTCTGGGAAACAGGATTGGAGAGAAGGGCCCAGTGTTGTGTGGAAATGGTTGCATCTGATTTCTGGCTCTCATCTGTGCCTTCATGGGTCCTTCAGAAGCCCCTCTCACCTGTCCCTTCCTGCCGCAACTCCTGCAGAGCTCTGATGCACCTTTTCTCCACTTGACGTTTTCCTGCAACCTTAGTTTTTCCTGCAATCCACACCACACAGAACCTTCCAGGCAGTCTCCTCGGGCTGTCTTAAAATAGCTTTAGACACCCCTCTTTCCTATGCCCCCAAACTCACTTTCTTGAGCCTGGGCCGGGAATGTTTACCTTATTGCTCTCTTCTTACTACCCAGCTGCCTCAGGCCAAGACCTGGCCTCTTACTCTTAATTCCAGGGAATGAACCTCTACCTACCTGGTGGGTCTCTTTGGACCCTATGTGATTGTATTAATGCAAAAGGCATGATGAGTGAGGGGCTGGGATTCACAGCTCTGGGGAAGTATTCTTCAAAAGAGAAAGCAAAACAAAATTAAACTTTCTTCACAATCCTCCCTTTCACTCTCTGGATCTGTTTCTACCTTTTGTTTGGGTCAAGAGACTTCAGGTGAAAGTCATTCATGCCATGACAAGGGTACCTTCCTCAAACATTTATTTTGAATATTTGCATTTTCAGTTTGTCATCTTATATGTATCTATTGTATCATGATCCCTTGATATTATCATTCTGTTGCATGGATATGTGTGTATGCAACAGTTTAAATAAAGTTTTTATATAGTATTTGTCTTTATTTCCTTAAATTATATTATGACCATTTGCCTTTTCAAAAAAAATATTTTTCTTCCATAAAATTTTATTGGCTTTAGAACACTCCTTTCTATGAATGTGCCATATTTTATGTAAAATATTTCCTATTTTGGACAAACAGCCTATGATATTTATTTCAAAATTGTGACTATTGTAACAAAGTACCACTAACAAACTCTTCATGGGAACATTCATGTTTATTTCCTCAGGATAAATTCTTATAAAAATTTACTGAGTCATATGCACACACATTTTTAAGAGTTTTAGTATGTATTGCTAATTTTTCCTCTAGAAACATTATCTTAGGAGCAGTGTATAAAGTTCTTAATTAATTTACACTTGACAATAATGAATATATAATTTCTTTACTCTTTCTAAGTTGATGAGTAAAAATTAAATCTTATTTAGAATTTCAGTTTTGTATTACTAGTAAATTTGAAACCATATGCATATGTATGAGTTTGTATTTATTTTTGAAATATTGTTCATTTTCTCCATTTTCTATTGGTACCTTATTTTTTTCTTATTTGTGCTTAAATATTAAGGATATAAAAACATTGTCCATCTGTATCAGTCAGGATCCAGGCAGGAAAATAGAAACTACATTGGTTATTGCAAACACAGAGAATTTAATACATAGGATAAGGTGTAAAAGGTTTGGAAGTTCTGAAGGAACAAAGAAGAAAGGGGAAGGATGGAGGAGCATAAAGGATGACAGTAGATTACCGTGAGATCAAAAAGCTACAAATGCCCTTGGGCTGCAGCCTTGCTCCTGCACCTGCTGCTGCACGTCACAGGTGCAGCCACAGCAGCTCAGCCTTCAAAGCAGTGCTGACACTGCCGGGTCTCTGCTGCCTGAGCTGGTGCTGCTGCACTGCTAGAGGCCATGGCCGTCTCCCCACCACTGCCAAGGCCAGCGACTGCTGCCACTTTCAGAGCCATACACAGTACACGCTCTTCCTTCTAATACCTATTCACTGTTCCCCTCTGACAAACTTAATTGAAAACCACTTAGTTAGGGGGTCTAGGAAAAGCAGTTTAAAGTGCCTAGCTATAGCAGTAAAAAGTGGTGTGCGGTATATAAGGCAAGGACCAACACAAAACCAAAGCAGAGTGAAATATAAAGCATGTATTTCATTTACCTTATAATTTTATATCTTCTGAACATACAGATGTTTAAAACTTTATTATTAAAATTTTTCATCATTTTCTTCTGTTTTCGACCTTTAGCATTTTGATTAAAATGCATTATTTCTCTCTATATAATTGCATATGTAAATATAAATAGATATGTATATGTATAAGATGAAAACATAGTTATATATTAACATTTAAATTTTAAACCTTCTGAGTATTATTTCTGTGAGAGGGAGAGCTAATTCTTTCTTTCCCTTCCTTCCTTCCTTCTTTCTCTTCCCTTCTCTTCTCTTTTTTTCTCTTCTCTTCTCTTCTTTTCTTTTATTATGATTATTTTGCTAAGAGGTAATTTTGTTTAAACGCTATTGATTTAATAATTTACTCTTTCTCCAGCAATTATAAATATTACCTCAAGAGAGTTGTCTGAACTAGCTGGCTCTAATTTCTCTCTTCCAATTCTCTCCTTTACAATTCTTTTCTCCAATGAAGCTTTGGCTGATCTTTCAAAGTTATCCATGACCTCTATTTACTTTAGTAAATCTAAATTTCAATTCTCAGTCTCTGTTTTACACCATCACTTTACTCATTTGATTTCTCCTTCTTCCTTCTCTTTCCTCACCAGCTACTCTTTCTCAGGCTCTTTATTTCT
>JAQZBX010055414.1:0-18420 GCA_029593785.1 Cabassous unicinctus | reverse complement strand
GGGGGCACATGGGACAGGGTGCACCTAGGGCAGGCTTATAAAGAGTATGTGGCATTTATCTTATCATAGTGTGTTGTATCAGGGTGTGGAGACTCACATAATAAGCAGAAAGGTGTTCTACCATCCTGGGAAGTCCTGCTATGATAGCAAATAGAGAGGCGGGAGTCTCTTGAGAGCATAGGCAGTGCCTAATAGGGGACGACAGGCCAGTATGTCAACCCCTCAATATTGTTGCAAGTAACCTTGAATCTGGTTCTTCAATGAGTTGATCTTGGTGGTTACCATGGGTCCCAAGGGGAGAGGGAGGGGAGAATAGAACAGATGGAACATGGGACATTTTGGGAGTGATGGAATTGTTCTACATAGTATTGCAAGGATGGATACAAACTATGTCAAACTTCATCAAAATCTGTATAAGTGTTCAGTCTGAAATGTCAACCACAGTGCAAATCATTGACCATGGTTAGTAAAAATGTGTCAATATTTGTACATCAATTTTAAAAAATGCACCATCTATATGTAAAATGTTATTAATAAGGGAAAGGGGAAAAGGGAGAGGATGTTGGGTATATGGGAATCACCTATATTCGGTACCTGACTTTTCTGTAACCTAAAGCTTCTTTGAAGACAAATTGAAAAAAATAAGACCATGGGCAAATAAATGGAAACAAATGTCATTGTGCATAAAAGACAACAGGTCTTACAGTGATGAAAGACATAATGTCAAAAAAAAAAAATTAGTTTTATATTTTTATTATTTTTTCAAACTTCTTATGTTTTTGTATTGTATTCATTATTTTAAAAACTATTATATCATTTTCCTATTAATTGTGTTCAGTTTTTTTCTTGGCTTCAATTGTGTAGACGTTTTGGATCACAGAAGGGTTACAACTGTGGCAGGGGAGGATCATCAGTGTGGGGTGTCAGAGATGGGGGATGCATGGCAGGAGGTTCATCTGGAACATACATAAAAAGCATATGAATGTGTTCAAGTGTTAATGGGGCATCATCACAGTGAGTGGAGATTCATACAAAAAGCAAAGGAATGTCAAATACCCATTCTGGAGAGCTCTGCTACATTCTCTAATGGTACAGCAAGAATCCCCTGAGTATAGGGGCAGTGACAAGTGATGGAGGATGGACCATTGATGGGCCCTTGATAGTGATGGCTGTACTTATGAACCTACTTGTGAAATTGAATTTTAGCACAGTATTATAGGTTGCTTAAGCATTACCACCTGAGAGTTTCCTTGTTGCACAAATGTGGCCTCTCTCTAAGCCAAGCTCAGCATATAAATGCATTACCATCACCCAAGTTTGGTACATGACTCCCACGGATGATCCTCCCTAGCACCAAGGGATTACTACTAAGCAGCAACTTGTAATGCAACTGGAATAAGCCTTTGACCTAAAGGGAGAAAGGGTAAAGTTAAATGAGTTTATATGGCTAAGAGAATTCAAAGTGAGTCGGGAGGTCATTTCAGAGATTACGCTTATGCACATCTCAGCAAGAACTCATTGACTGCCAAAATAAATATTACCTCAAATAGCAGAGCACCTGAAGGCTCTGGAGACATCCAGACACTATAGACAGGGCAGACAGTTCAGAAGTTGGGTGCCCTGCCAGTGGGCACTACTTTGCCATATATGCTCCCCAATGTGATAGATTTGAACTCATTTGTGTTTTCCCTACACATGGCTTTTCTGCCCCTCTATATAAACCTATAGTCAGTATTAGAGTTGACAGGTGTATGTACAAGAGATTTAAATCTTTGTGCTGTCCATGTGCCAGTTGGGCCCTGAATCCCAACAGTCTTGCAATACCTAATCTTCAGTTCATTGGACTCACCAGGACAACTAATAAGGAGATGATGATTGACAATGACCATCTCAAGGAACAGAGAGAGTCTGGAACTGCATTCAAGAAATTCCCATCCGTCTGTCCCATGGGATCTAAGCCCCCTCTCAATTACAGGCAGAGTGGGCATCACCATACCAGAATAATCATGATTGGGGAATGGATGATGTACTAGAGTAGACTTACCGTTGTTCTACTGTATACTTGTGATCCTAGGAAAGGAAGAACTTTTATCATGGATGTGGAGGCAGTGGCCACTGGAGGTTGTGAGGGGAGGTAGAGGAAGAAATAGGTGTAATTTGGGGTCATTTTTGGGACTCGGTAATTATCCTGAATGACATTGCAATGACAAATACAAGCCATTTTATATCTTGTAATAATTTGCAAAATTGTGAGGGAGAGAGTGTAAATTAAAATGTAAACTATAATCCACAATAAGTGGCAATGTTCCAAGAAGTGTTCATCAATTGTGGCCAATGTACCATACTAATGGATGATGTTGTTGATTTGGGAAAATATGGGAGGGCTAGGGAGAGGGACATAACTGAATCCCCTATATTTTTTGTGTAACATTTATGTAATCTAAGTTTCTTTTAAAAATAAAAATTAAAAAAGCATATTAAAAAAGAGAGAAATAAGGAAGCCTGAACCCATGCAGACAATGGCAGCCATCTTGCTCCAAAACATGGCAACAGACATTGGTGAGGGAAGTAACTTATGCTTGTAAGTGTAATTGTAAGCTTCATCCAAAAATAAATACCCTGTATAAAAGACAACAGATTTCTGGTATTTTGCTTCAATATCCCTTTGACTGACTAATATAGGATCTAATCCCCCTCTCAATTAGAGGTGGAATGGGCATCACCATTCCAGAATCCTTAGGATTAGGGAATGAATGGTGGACTATAGTAGACTTGCTGTTATGCTACCATAGACTTATTTTGATTCTATGAATGGAAAAACTTTTATCATTGAGGACATCATTATGACATTATTTCAACAGTCTAAGTGAAATATAATGGTGGGTTAGACCTGGGTTTAGTGATGGACGTGACATCCACCTGTTAGAGTCTGGAAGGAATCTTTAAAGGAAGTGCTTTGATGGTGGTTTGGATATGTGGTGTTGAGGTGTTTAGTCTGAGTAACTAAAAGAATAGTTGCCACCAGTAGAGATTCAGAAGGACTGGTGTTGGAAATGAGAATCAAGAATCTGGTTTTTGGACTTATAAAGACCAAGATGCCTATTATGTGTATCCATGTGGAGCTATTCTTTATAAAGTCAGATATTTGAGTCAATTTCTCAAGAAAGGAGACCGGATGCTACATTCAAATTTGGGAATCATTAGTTTGGCAGTTTGATATTACTTATGAATCCCAAAAAAGAGAAAGATAATATTTGTAAGCTGGTCTTTCCTCTGTGTGTGATGTCCTTTGATTGTATTAATTCAGTGAGGGGGCTCTGATTAAGTTTACTTGATAAAATCAATTTAGGGCTTCTGATTGGGCTATGTCAGTAAGGTGTTACTTGGCTTTGGTCTATATAAATGGACATTCACTCAAGAAGACACACAAAGATACAGTTGGTCCTTTTGGTCCTGCCATGCTACAGAAAGGAGAAGGCTCAAACGGCTGAAGTCTCAGGAAGAAAGATGAGCCATTACCCTGATAGTTTGCAGCTGAAGAGAACAGAGCAGCAGAACAGCTGAGAATGCCAGGAAGGAAATGAGCCCTATGCCAGCCTTCAGCTGAAATCAGAAGAAGCTGGGACTACAGAGTCTTAAAAGAAAGAAGGAGAGCCAAGACAGAGATTGGCAGCCATCTTGCTTCAACATGTGGCAACAGACTGTGATGAGAAAACAACATTGAGTTGGACTCTTTAGAGCCTTGTAATTATAAGATTTTATCCCTAATAAATATCCCTTATAAAAGCTAAAAACAATAATGATGACCAAAAGAATCAAATATTTAGGGATAAACTTAACCAAAGACATAAAGGATCTGTAGTCAGAAAACTACAAAACATTGCCATATGAAACTGAAGAAGACTTAAATAAATGAAAGGACATTCCATGTTCATGAACTGAAAGACTAAATAATTTTAAGATACCAATTCTACCCAAACTGATTTACAGATTCAATGCAATCCCAATAAAAATCCTGACACCCTTTTACTGCAGAAACTGAAAAGGTAATTATCAAATTTCTTTGGGAGGGTAATGGACCCTGATTAGCCAAAAACACCTTTATTTTTTTAAATAATATTTTTATTTTTTATTTTTTAAAAGATACTTAGATTACATAAATGTTACACAAAAATTATAGGGATTCCCATGTGCCCCATTACCCCCCCACCTCCCACACCCTCCCACATAAATATCCTTTATTAGTGTGGCACATTCATTGCAATTGATATACTTATCCTGGGGTATTGCCACTGAGAATGGACCATATTTCACATTGTAGTCTACACTATCTCCCACACAGTTCTGCATGTTGTGGGATGATATAAAATAGCCTATATCTGTCATAGCAATGTCATTCAGGATGATTCCCAAGTCCCAAAAAAGCCCCTTATTACAATTGTTTTTCCCTCTCCCTGACCCCCAGAGAATCCAGTGGCCACTGCCTCCACATCAGTGTTGTAATTTCTTTCACTGCTAAAATCACAATATTTGTATAGTAGAATACCTGTAAGTCCACACTAGTTCACAGTTCATTCCACAATCCTGAGGATTCTGGGATGGTGATGTCCATTCCACCTCTACTTTAGAGAGGGTTTGTTCCCATACAGCTGATGGATGGGACTCTCTTGCTTGCATTTGTAGGCTCTGTCATTTCCTTGGTATGGTCCTTGTCAATCCTCACCTCCTTGTTTAAAAAAAATGAAGTTGGAGAACTCTCCCTTCCAGAATTTAAAGCATATTACTTACCTACAGTGGTTAAAAGAGCATGGTACTGGCACAAAGATAGACATATTGACCAATGGAACTGAATTTAGAACTCAGAAATAAACCCTCACAAAAATCACAAAGGTCAAGTGATTTTTGACAAGGCTATCAAGCCCTCCCAGTTGGGCCAGAACAGTCTATTCAAAAAATGGTGCTGGGAGAACTGGATATTCACATCCAAAAGAACTGTAACTTCTACCCCAAATAAATACCCTTTATAAAACCAACAGATTTCTGGTATTTTGCATCAGCACCCCTCTGGCTGAATAATACAGCCCTTAACTTAAGGAATTTAATCAAAAGATCCCACCTACAATAGGTTTACATGCATAGGAATGGATTAGCCCTTAGGACATGATTTTCTAAGGTCCACAGAAGCTCAAACTGTCACACACCACCACCTGGACCTCAGAAATACATATTCTTTCCATATGCAATATGCATTTATTCCACAACAATATTTCAAATGCCTGAAATCATTTTAGTAACAGTTTTAAGTATAAAATCTCATCAAAATCAATTATAGGCATATAGTCTGTCCTGGGGCAAAAATTGCCCTCTGACTGTAGAACTGTGAAACTTAAAAAATAAGTTAACTGGCTTCATTACACAAAGGAGGGACAGTCATAGAATAAGCATTCCCATTACCTAGGGAGAAATTGGAAGGGAAAGAAATTGTTCTCAAATAGTTCTGAAAACACTCAGGGCATACTCCATTAGATTTCAAAGTCTGAGATCACCTCTAGAACCATAGTTTCTTCAGTTTGAATAGTTTCCATTGTATCTTCAATTAATAATCCCTCTTGTTTAGTATCTAATCTGATGTTTCTCCCAATCAGTTCATTTTTATTTCAGATACTAAGTTGTTAGAGTTCAATTTCTTTCTATTTTGTATTCCTTCAATTTCTGTACCTATTTTGTTCATATTTTCATTTAATTCCTTGAGTATATTTACAGTAGCTATTTTTAAAGTCTTTGATAAATTCATCATCTTTGTCATTTCTATGATTTTTCTATTGACAACTCTTCTCCTGGTTATGGTTAATAGATTTTTATGCTCTTCACGTGTCTTATAATGTTTAATTGGATATGGATACTGCCAATATTATGTTGTCAGAAGCTGAGAGTTTGTTGTCTTCCTTTAAAGCATATTGCACTTTATTCTATTATTCAATTAAATTACTTGAGGAAAAATTTGGTGCTTTTGAGACTTGGTTTTAAACTTTGCTAGTTTTTAGTTTTACAGCATCCTTTACTGTATATTATTTTAATCCTAAAGGTTAGATATGGCACTTGGGAGGCCTCTACTGAACGCATGGTTATTCAACGAGCAATTGCAAATCTGACTTGTCAGAACTCAGACACCTCCCAGTTCTGTTTGAGTTCTGGGAATTGTCCAGTTTACAGATCTCTTCCTTTTCTCTAGCCTTGTGAGTTTCACCTACTTATGTGTGTCTTAGTAGAAAAGCAATGTATCAATGGTAAGTTTATGCAGACTTCTGGATACTTACATTTTGATTTTTGCTACTCTTGCTACTATTTCAAGCTTCCTCTAATTAAATATTACTTGTTATATCAATTATAAGCAGTAACTCTTAATAAACCAGGATTTGGATAAGAGTCAACATAGCCAGGTGATGGTGCCCAGTTATTTTTTCATGCAAGCACTGGTGTAATTGTTACTGTGAGGACATTTTATGGGCTTAAATCACTAGTATTTGATTGCACCTGTGGCTGATTAGATCTTCAATCAACTGAGGGGGTTGCCTTCAACAATGAGAGATGCCCCACCCAATCAGTTCAAAGCCTTAAAAGAAGTGAGGAATTCAGAAGAGATAATTTTTACGTCTAATTCAGCCAGCCAGCTTCTCCTAGCAAATTTATTGAAAACTTTTATCAGCAGTTCAAGATTAAAGCCTACCCTACAAGATTTGAAATTATGCATACCCACACTCACAAAAAATAGTATGAGATTACAAAATCTCATACTATTCACAGATATCCCCTGTGGTTCTTTTTTCCTAGAGATCCATGACTAATACTGGGCCTTCCCCTTCCTGCTTAAGGAGATCTAATTTTGGATCCCTGATTCCTGACCTCAGTTTACTTTCTAACTTGATCACCAGAGATACTTTAAATTTGGAATTATTGTTTTTAATTAGGAGCACAATTTTACAAACCTGATCTACTTAAGAAAACCCACTCATTGAATTCCTGGTGAAGGAATTTTCTCAGGTTCATGTTTTCCTGCATGGGATTCTTCAAATTGAGCAAGCCATCCAAAATATTTATATTTATAGAGGGAACTTTTAATTATAGCATCTGAGAATCGAAACTGGGCAACCTAAGTAAATAGTGTGGCAGAATCTTTGTCCCAAACTGAGGTGCCCTAAGCACTCATATTGTTAGGGGAGCACTTGTGACCTTTTAATAGAGAAGGTTGTTCTGTATACACCAATCTAAAGGAATAGAACATCCAGTAGAAGACATTAAGCCAAAAATAAATGTACTGGATGTACTGGGTATGTAGACCTTGGGATTTGTTCAGTGAGTTTAATTTGGGGGGCAGGGTCCCTGGATTTGAGGTACCTGTCATCTGTTGGCTTTATTCTGGTAACTATTAATCTTACCTCACTGACACTTTGTGCCTTATCAAAGTCTTAAATGCAAAGTTGCAGCTACTAACCTGGCAGATGATATCTCTGTGATTAAAACATTAGAAAGGATAAGAAAGAGGGATATGATGAGAATGAGGCTAACCCTTTACAAGGAATCTAGTAAATGATGGCTGACAGTGATTGGTACAGGTTAATTTCAGACAAAGCTCTTTGTCAAGAGTATGGTCGAAGGGGGATATTGATAAATACAAGGGTCCTGAAAGGATAAATGCAATTATAATAAACACAATAACAATAATAATAATGAATACGATAATAATGTCTTATACCCACTAGGTATCCCCAAAGTCACCAATTCAATATTTCCTTTAAGTTTCCACATTCACCCTCTATAATCTTCTCTTTTTTTCTTATGGCAACTCCTATACATGTGCAGTTTAGACACTACCTCACTTCATGAATTTTTAACTGATCAAAGAATCTTACGGAAATATCATCTGGTCAAGTATTTTATTTACACACTCTGCTTTTTGTTACAGCATGGGATGAAGGAAATGATGGATGAGAAAGATCCTTACAAACCATAAATCACTGGCACTGTGCCCATAGTTTTACATCTCTTAACATTAGTCAAACCATCCTACAGACTGTTCTTTTCTTAAACATTGTAAAATTTCATGTAAAGTAAGTTTTCGTCCAACTCAGATCTCCAGTAAGTTACCCTAGAGTTAAGCATTGTTAAGGGTTTATGTCAACTCTTCCAGAAATTTTTGAGACATACTGCAAATCTGTGTGCATGTGTGTGTGCTTGAAGAATACTACTCCATTCTTGCAAAAGAGAAATATGAATGCCCCTATGTAATTTTATATTAGCTATTTGCCACTATACAAAAATCTAAAATAAGCAGTTAAATTAATTATAAGAATGTATTTTATTTCATCCAATATATTTAAAATATCATTTCAACTTGTTTTAAATATAACAATGTTTAAACTTTTAATTGGAGTGAAATTCATAGAACTCAAACTTCCCATTTTAACAGCTCAGGTGTATAATTCGGTGGCATTAAATTCATTCACAATGAGGTCCTACCATCACCAGCATCCATATTGAAACTTTCAGCCTACCAGATTGAAAGCCTGTACATATTAAGCCATAACTCTCCATTCTGGTTCTACTCCTGACACTGGTAACCTGTAGGCTATTTTCTGTCTCCATAAATTTGCTTAATCTGGGTTTTCTTATAAGTGAAATTATAAATATCCTTGCATTTCTGTCTTATTCCACTCAAGATGATGTCTTCAAGGTTCATTCATGTTGTGCAATCTATCACAACTTTATCATTTATTGGCTGAATAATATTCCATTGTATGTATAAACCACATTTTTTTGCATCCTTTCATCTAATTGATGGTCTGCTTAATAGCCAGGTTGCTCTCTGGCTATTGAGAATGCTGCTGTGAACAATGATGTATAAACACCTACCTGAGTCCCTGCTTGCAATGTCTGGGAATATACACTTAGAAGTGGGAATATTGGCTCATATATTAATATTATACTTGACTTTCTGGGGTCCAGGAGGCTGCACATCACTACCAACAAAATGTAAGGGTTGTAATTTCTCTGCATCTCTGCTAACACTTGTTATTTTCATGTGCCATTTGAGCCCTGAATTTCAGCAGAGTTGCAACACCTACTGTCCAGTTCATTGGACTCATCCTGGGCAACAAACAAGGAGATGATGATGGACAAGGCCTATTCCTTGAATTTTTAAAAATAACAGCCATACTAGTGAGAGTGGAATGGTGCCTAATGACTATTCTGGTGAGCATGTCATCACATGCTTGTTTGAAAATCTTCATTGGAGAAATGTCTATTTAAGCCCTTTTCCCATTTTAAATTGTATTTTTCAATTTTTTCTTGTATAGATGAAAGTGTTATTTATATATTCCTGATATTAATCCCCTATCAGATATAATTTCACCCATTCTATGTCTTTACAATTTCCTGATAATGTCCTTTGAATTTAAAAAAGTTGTTTTTAATTCTGACAAAGGTGATTTTTATCTCTTTTCGCTTTTTAAGTTCATGTTTTGGTATCATTTCTGTGAAATCACTGCCAAATCCAAGGACATGAAGGATTTCCCAATGTTTTCTTCTAGAATGTTCAGATTTTAACTCTAAAGTTTGGTCCTTGAAACATTTTGAGTTCATATTTGTTTATGGTGTAGGTTGAGGCATGTGGACAAATAGGTTTCCCTACACCATTCGTTAAAGGGACAATTGTTTTTCAATTTTATATACTTGGGTTCCTTGTCAACAGTCAGGCAACCCTGAATTTGTAGGTTGATTCCTGGATGCCCAATTATTTTCCCTTGGTCTATATGTTTATCTCTAGGCCATAACCACACTCATTTGATGACTTTGGCTTGTAGTAAAATTTGAAATTTAGAAGCGTCATTCAGTGGAATATTATGCAGCTGTAAAAGAAATGAAGTCATAAAGCATATGACAACATGGATGAACCTGTATGACATTATGTTGATGGAAGAAAGCCAAACAGAAAAGGATAAATACTGTATGATTGTATTACTATGAACCAAATATATTGTGTAACATATTGTTTGATTCAAAAAAAAATTATGTGTCCAGTATGTTTGAGAAATTTATTCATCTGTGTTTTTTTTTAGTTTTTAATAAATAAAGTTAAATAAAAAAAAAGTGTCATTCTCCATTTTGTTCTTCTATTTCAAAATTGTTTTGACTATTCAGGGTTACTTGATTTCCACTGGATTTGAGAAAATATTTTCCCCTTAGTGAAAAAATGCTGCCAAATTTTTTAAGGTTTTGCATTAAATCTATGGTTCTTTTGGGGTATCATTGACATCTTAACAATATTTGCTTTTTTATCCATGAAACAGGGTTTTTTTCCCATTATTTAATCTTTTTAAATTTCTTATATCACAGTTTTGTATTTATCAGTGCAGATGTCTTTTACTTTCTTGTTTACATTTATTGCTAAATATTTTATTATGACATATGCTAATATAATGGAATTTTTTTCTTAGATTCATTTTCAATAGCTTACTTTTGGTTTTTAACAAGACAGCTGATTTTTGCATGTTAATCTTGTAACCTGATATTTTGTTGAATTTGTTTGTTAGTTCTACTTGTTTTGACATAATATACAATTATTGATATATTTTACAATATTTATTTCATGCCATTAATCCTTAAGTGAGGGAAGCCTCTGAGTACTCTACCTGATACCACCTGAACTATGAGATTTTTCTACCCTGACTGGTGAGAACATGAACTATTCCCCCTCCTTTATGAGCTCTTAGCATTATTCTGCCTGTTCCTTTCTGTTAGTTTTGTCCTTTGTCTGGAAAGGCCTTGTGTAACTCTGTTCATGCACTGTGCTCAGCTGAAGCCCACTGGGTGACCTTGCATAGCTCTTGAGCTTGCTCTCTCTCTTTCTGACACCCTCTAAGCCTGGGTATCTCTCTGCACAGCCTCCAGCTCCCTCCCTTGAGCATGCTGCCCTGTAAACTCTAGTCACATCATTGTTTGGGCTCCCAGCTCCATCTCCTGAACTCAAGGACACCACTTGGATCTGTCACGGATCCCCTACCTGTGGAGAGGTGACTAACCCTGCATAGCCCTACCCTGGAGAAGGCTGGTCTTGCCATCTGTGTGGAAGCTGGCCAGGAGGCCCTAGGGTCACATCCTGCATTGATGCTCATAGTTCATCCCAGAAAGAGTCTCTAACCTTGGGGAACAAAACCACATGGGACCAGTGGTCCATGGCAGTTCAAGCCCATTAAATTCCTGTCCATATGACGGTTCAGTGAGGGATAATAGAGAGGCTGTAGAGATGATTGTTTGCAACTGAACAGATTAAAGTTAATTAATACATTGCTTTGAAAATTTTGTGAAAGAATACTTCTCAGACTTACTATTGCTAGTTAAAAATTTATTTAAAGCTCTGTTCAGTTGAAGTCCTCTATAATCAAAACCATTGCTGAGGAAGAAATGGTAGATTTTTTTGGCTTCTGACACATGTACAGTGTGTTCATTCATTTACTCACTCTAAGGACCCAGCATTGGCTCTGTCTAGCCCTGGGGGCTTCTCACCACGCTGAGCATTAAGATCCCATAAAATGGCAGAACAGGATTAAATATCAATGATTATATATTTCTTGGGAACAACTACCCCCTAACCCATGTTCTTCAGCTGTTATCCCTTTGTGATGAGAGGCCAAGGTTGGGAAAAATGTAGCAGGTCATCCATCCCATTCTGAGGCTTCCATCATTCAACAAGTACATTGTCATGTTTTAAACTATATTGAGGTCAGACAGTAGCCCATAAATACACTAAGGCCTCTCTGGAACCCTGGAGAATCCCCAGGGCACAATTTCACTAGTACCTGATCCCTTCACCCAGTGCTGGGAGCCCTTCTCCCTGAGCAATCAGTAGGCTTAGCTCCCACTTGATATGGCGATGCGACCCTCCCTGGTCCTTGTCCTTGTACTTGACCTGGTCCTTTCTCTTATTTCTGGAGCTGAGCACTCCATCCCTATTAGCCTGAATACCGATCGAATATTCCAGGCACTGGGCCTGACTCCCTCTTTGATGGTTTCATGTGCTTGTTCTACCCTGTTGCACACAAGAAGCTCTCTTGACCAACATCTCTTGCCCACTTACAGCTCTACATCTTTCCCACCACAGCCAGCCTGTGCTCTGCCTTCTACTGGGAAGCCCACCCCTCAGCCATCTATCAGTCTGTGGATCCTCACCCTGATCTGAACCATATTCCTCACTCTTCCCAAACATCCAGATGCTCAGCTATGTGGTACACCTTCCCTTCCCTCCAGCCTCCATCCTGTCCCAGAAGTGAACACTTTCTGCCTGACCAAGGGAGGACCTTGATATAAAACTTTTTATTGGCAGTTGTGATGGTTTCTACCCATCATCATGATTGCCTTGAGCATTTGGGGCTGACCCTGCTGCTGGGACCAGTGCTTCCCTCTCCATCACAGATTCCAACTGAGTTTCTCTCAGCTCCCCGTGGAAAGCTCCTCTCCTAAATGACCACCTACTGTGCACTAGGCACAAGAGCAGCCAACACCAAGGGAGGACAGACTTGGGTGTGGGCTGGTTCCTGGGAAGATCCACTTGGGACCATTCATTGTCCTGTTATTACCTTGCCAGTGGGCAGCTCACATAACTCTGGGATTGTTGAGAAAGCCTTGTCTAGGATTCCACGTGTTCCTGCCTCTTTTGATTTGGCCTTAACTGATGAAAATTGAGAGGTCCCCTACTACCCTCCTAGTCTTAAAGGTGTTAACAAAACCCTTCCTTGATTCCCTGCCCCACCGTTCCTTGCACACAATTCCACACACATACTCTAGTCCATCCCACTGGAAAGCTCTTAAGTCTTTCTTGCATCCCTCATTGGTTGTAGGAGAGATTATGGCAAGATGTGTCTCTGCTTAATAACTCTTAAGGGCTTCATTTTTGGAACCTATCAAAAGAGCTTAAACCTGTGAACACAATAAAGCCCTCCATAAACTAATAGTCAATAAATTTTTGAAAAAATAAGTTGGGATTTCCTAAAAGATAAATAAACCTAGAATTGTAGAAAGAAGCTTTGCAGCAAGAATGGAAAAAATGTAACTCTGAGTTTTGTGTCAGAAGGTCAAAAGGTAAAGCTCAGGGCACAAAAATTATCCAATTAAATGCAGAATACAAATTCACTTGGAGAGCAAAAAGTGTCTTGGTATGGAATTAGGAGAAAAAGATGCCTCAAAAAGTTGAGTGGAGGTGAGGTTTCAATTAAATTAAAATTGCAAAAACCTTAAATATGTTCGATGGCTTTTCCTTGTCCAGGCCTAAGAATCCTAGTTTCTTTGGGAGTCCTGGGGTATTTCCTGGAGTGTTCCATGTTCCCCCAACAGCCTCTGTCCAGGGACATTCCCTAGGATAGACACCCCCAGTGAACACCTGGCCAAATTGGGCATTCACCCCTGACATCCTCAGGAGGACCAAGACATCCACCTACCTGTTCCCTATGGATGCCCACTTGCCCTACTTGGTGTGAGTAGATCATGTGGACAAATTTCAGGATGTCACGAGGATGATGTCACCACCAGCTTGGACATATACTGTCAACAAGGCTATAATCTCCTCCTGGACAGACACTACCCGAACTGGAAAAGGTGTGTGGTATTGAACACTTGGCAGGGAGCAGAAGACTGGAGGACCTCAGACACTAAGAGGTGAATAAGACAACAGACACCTGGTCCTACTGGGATCCCTGGTTTGGATTCCAATCCCTGTCCCCTGACATTCCAGTTGCTCTCTTAACTTCTTTGAGCTGCGCTGTATCTAAACATCAAAACATTATAAAGGCGCCGTGACTGAGCTGGAATCTGGGCCAGGTCCTAAGATTCTCCACATGCAGAAAGCAGGGCAAAAAGCATGTGGTCATAAGGGGAAAGAAGCAGATTAACGGTTCTCAGCATACAAATAAGGTGAGAATGGACAGTGAATCTCCAGTAGGTTGAGGTTCCAGTTAGGGGTGAAGACAGTTTCTGGACCAGACAGTGAAGACGGTTGTTCAACGCTACATGTACATAAGACACTGATAGTCACACTACAACAGGATAATAACAAATAAATAAATTTAAAATATACTTAAAATGAAAAAATAAATATAACCATGAAAAATATAAAATAAAAAGAAAAATGTTACAAAGAGAAAATAAATGGCCTTCTCAGGTGGAGGGAAGGAAGTTTCCTTCTCTTGGACTGGCCCAAAGTGAAGTAGGTCTAAGGCTCCATTTGATTCTTGGGCTGTCTACAGGACTTCAGAAAACTCTCTTGGGAACAGTGATGCAGGAGCCGGGAATGGTGTTGTATCCAGCACCAAACATGGCCCTCATGGTTTTGTGCCATCATCTCGAGAGTGGACATTGAATGCACACTCAGGGCTACCGATTCAATAATGCAGCATGAAATTTGCTTTAACTCTGAAGCTGATCCCAAATCAACAGTTGGAAGGGGCTCCAAATCTTCATTTGCTTGTGATGGAGCAGTAGCAGGAGCTAAGGTATAGGCAAGTGATGGAGTTGGCACTAGAGCTGGAAAAAGAGGAGGGTTCACCAGCTTGATAGTTTCCAGGTTACATTTCAAAGGAACAAAATATCCCCAAGCATTTCAGATGCAAAAAATCCAAACTCACCACACCCACACCAGGAAACATTCCTGGGTAGAGGCCCAGCTGATGTCCCTTCTGAGGTTCCTATTACTCTTGGACAACCCCAGCCATGGAGATCCTGCCTGGATTATTCACCTATACATTATGCGCAGGTTCACAGGTGCCCACTCCCAGAATTCCTCACCTTCTGGCTTGGACCCCTTGACTGATGATTTTCAAGTTGGGCACAGGCAGTATGGGACCTCCTTTGAAAAGTCAAGGCAATAATTTTAATATCCATGGAAGCCATCAGGTCCATGGGAATAAGAGAATACTGGGGCCAGAAGAAGTCCCCAAGAGCATGGTTCACCCAGGTTCTAAGCATAGAGATGATGGCACTGTGAGAGGAGTGTAGACAGCAGATCAAAAAGGTAGTCCATTTCAACCCATTTTCACTTCTGAAGGTATCCATGTTTGTGTTTGCAGAGGGATCCTGTGCTTGACCTTGCCCATCTGCAGGCCTTGCCCCCACTCCCACTACACCTTCAGTCCTGGCAGTGCCTGACTGTACCCTAGCTGAGGACTGAGAATATTGTCAATCATAGAAGCCTACTGTCCAATATATGAACAAAACTTACCTACATCTGAGCCCCTGACACATGTCTGTCTTCCCTGCCCCATCTACAAAGGAATTTGGGTTGCAGAAAGGCAGGGACAGACAGTGACTGCCCTGTTCATTGCACTGTTTTTGAAAATTAGGTGCTCTTAGATACCTGGTGAATGGGGACCACCTGCCACATCTTCCAGATCCTAACTGTACCTCAGCCTGATGTGCAGTTACCAAGAACTGCCATATTCTGAGTGCCTGTGAGTGTCACATCCCCTTCATATTTTTTTTTTGTTGGCATGTGCACTGCCTTACCCCACCTTTCCTACAGCTCAGCATCCTTAATTGAGCAACTGGGCAGAGTGGGTAGAAGTTTTCTCAATGCATCTACTTTCCTAAGACCATGGATCCCATTTGCAAGATGGTGCATTGGGGACAAATCAAACCAAGATGGGATACATCTGATTTGGTGACAAAGCAATCTGACCTGCACATCTCAGCCACTATCCCCACTGTACATTTCTTATTCAACTTGGAGTGTGGAGCCCTTTGTCCTGACCCACGGTCCACTCACAGTTTTGTTTTGTCCAGAGTTCTTTCATCTCCTTGAGTGACCAGGAGGACTTGCCCATACATAGAGAGAACCATGAATGCATCAGATCAACATGCTCTTCACCCTCATGGTGATTAGATCAAGTGTAGGTATTCACTCCCTCGTGGAATGGAAGCTGAAGAGGCAGGGATTTTTTTCTGTTTCATTCCTCCAACTAACATGAATTTTGCAATGTCCCTACACACGTAGGCAGCCAGTATGTATTTTTCAATTGAGCTCCATGATCACCTTTGCATATGTCACACTGGGTCTGTTGCAATTCTCTGAAAGCCTAGAGAACCCTGCCATCAGAAAAAAACAGATGAGAAACTCCAGGATGGATTCTTCAGCATTCTTTGCAAATGGGAAATAAGGCTGACCCTGGCAAGACAGTAGGTCAAGGCCTGACTGATGTATCTAACCAAGGGGTAGGGGAAAAAGGATCTGATCAGCCCCTGCACCTCTATCATACCATCAGACCTCTGTGAACACTTTCTACAGGTTATCTGCTAGGGTTTTGACAATGAACCTGTGATGTGTGTCCTCTCACTCTTACTCCCTGAGGAACCAAGAGAGTTCAGAAAAGGGAATTGACAGGCACAACCTTAACAAAGAAAGCGGACTGAGTCAGGGATGTAAAGGCAACAGATTTCACAACTGTTGAGGACCTGGATCAGGATCAGTTGTGTGGGCATGAAGATTTGAGGATTCACTACAAATGCACAGGAGACAATCAACTCCTTGCCCAGGTTGGTGGGCAACAGCCTCTGTTCTGGCTCCTCTTGCCTGGTGGCACTGAGGATAGTCAGCTCCCATGCTCCCAGGAGGTCTCCTCCTCATCCACAGAAGGCTCAGTATAGTATCTATAGCTGTTAGAATTGGAGTGAGATGGAGGAAGATCCCTAGAAATAGCCACAAATTGGGCTCTTACACAAAAGAAGGTGCAAAGCCAGAAGGCGTTGCAGCTCTATGGGTGTTGCTATGCCTGTTGCTGTGTTTGGAGCAGGAGATTGTGCTGGCAATAAATCCAGCCATGGATTTGACACTGGAGCTTGAAAAGGAGGAAGGTTCC
Organism: Cabassous unicinctus; assembly: GCA_029593785.1. Taxonomy (NCBI): domain Eukaryota; kingdom Metazoa; phylum Chordata; class Mammalia; order Cingulata; family Chlamyphoridae; genus Cabassous; species Cabassous unicinctus. The sequence goes on along the minus strand of JAQZBX010055414.1, from coordinate 1,522 downwards.
CCACCAGCATAGCATTTGCAAGTACCTTTTTGAAGGCAGAAAATATCCCCAAGCATTTCAGAAGGAAAAAACCAAAACCCACCACACCCAAACCAGGAAACTTTCCTACGTAGTGGTCCAACTGAGGCCCCTTTGAGTTTCCTCTTACTCCTGGACAACTGCAGGCCTGGAGATCCTGCCTGGATTCTCCAACCATGGCATGTGCTCAGGCTCACAGGCCAACTCCCAGACAGCCTCACCTTTTAACTTGAAATCCCTTGATTGCTGCAACTCACGCTGGGATGGGACATCCTTTGAAGTACCAAGCCCCCAATTTGCCTATACATGGAGGCCATGAGATCCATGACAATAAGACAGCACTGGGGCTGGAAAAAGTTCCCCCTGGGATGATCCACCCAAGTTCAGAGCATAGAGCTGATGGCGCTGTGAGAGGAGAGTAGAATGCAGATTAGAGAGTCTCTCCTTTCAACCTACTTTCTCTGCTGAAACTATCCATGAGTGTGTTTTGGGAGGGCTCCTGAGTATATCCCTGCCCATTGCCAGGCCCTGCATTCCACTCCACAAATAAGCTCAGATCTGGAAGTGGTTGACTGTATCCAGCTGAGGATTGACGACTACTGCCAATCATGGAATGCTCCTGTCTAATACTCTCTTTTAAAATTTGTAATTTCTTTCTAACCTGTTTCTCTTTCATTTTTCAATTTTATATTAAAGGTCTTATTAACTGCATTAAAAATACACATTCCTTTTAGGGTTTGGCTACACTGCATGGCATGGGAAAATGTCACAATAAAACGACTGCAGGAGGCAAGATGGCATCAGTTTAGGAGGGGACTACTGACTCGCTCTCTGAAGACGGCTGACTGTGGACAGGGTCCTGCCCGGGAGTCTGTGCTGTAGGCACAAAAGGGGAGAACCTTGGGGACATCTATCTGGAGGGAGCTCGATGCATGGATTGCTCGAGAGAGATTCAGAACATAGAAAGAAGCAGTGGAATAAAATAAGAAGAAAAAGGGCCAAAGAGAAAACTTAACACACACACAGAACCACCAGCTAAATAAAACTCTAGAGCAGAGAGAGAAGTTAATCAACTGAATAAACCAATCAATATAAAATGATGACTAGAGGGCAACAAAAAATTACAAACCACACTGAGAAATAGGAAGATATGGACCAGTCCACTGAACAAATTAAAAACAAGGAAGAGATGCAGAGCATCGAACAACTGATCAAAGCTTTCCAAACAAATATCATGGACTAACTTAATGAAGTGAAGGAAGATATTAAGGATATTAAGAAGACACTGGGAGAACATACTGAAGAAACTGTAAACATACATAAAAGATAATGGATATGATGGTGATTAATGGCACAATCAAAGAAATAAAAAAGACGCTGGATTCACATAACAGCAGATTTGAACAGGCAGAAGAAAGAATTAGTGACGTGAAAGACAATACATCTGAAATCAAAGAGATAGTAGAACAGATAGACGAAAAAATAGAAAAAAAAAACCAGCAAG
>JAQZBX010055413.1:0-18424 GCA_029593785.1 Cabassous unicinctus | reverse complement strand
TAGAAGGAACACTTTTCCTCCTTAGCTGTGTTTAACTGCTTGATCGTGTGGTTGTTTGGTTTTTCTCTGTTTATTTGTTGTCTCTTGCTTTCCTTTCCTCTTTCTTCCCCTTCTTCTTTTTTCCTTCTTTTTTTTTTCTTTTTAATTAGATGCTGCTGGCTTGTCTCTTCTTTGATGTGCTTCTTCTTCAGTAATTTCCCTTTCTCTGTCTGTATTGATTTTGCCTCCCAAGCTACCTATTCCCTTTCCTTCATCTTTTTGCCTTCTGCTTTCTGTTGTAGTTCTAACACACCACGTTTTTTCATTATTCCACAACTTAAGGGTATCAATTTCTATTCTATCTATTATGTTTTCTTCTTTTTTAATTAATATTAGCTTTTTACTTTCAGCCCTTTCTTCACTCTTTCTCTCCTTCTTCATCATTCTACTCTTCTAAATCATTATATATATAGTTCTCTATTTGGTTTCTCAGTCCATTGTAGGTACTCCACTTTTTTTCCTATTACTCTAAACTGCCTACATGAGTTAAATATTCATTTCATTTAGTCTTATTTGGCCTTTCTTCTAACTTTTGTCAATATAACTATTATCCTTCTTCCTTTCTCACATCTTTTGATTCCTCTGGCCCTAATCTTTTCCTTCAAGGTAACATAGAAAGAAGCAAGGAAATAAAATAAGAAGAAAAACTGTCAAAGAGAAAACTTAACACACACACAGAACCACCAGCTAAATAAAACTCTAAAGCAGAGAGAGAAGGTAATTAACTGAATAAACCCATCAAGATAAAATGATGACTAGAGGGCAACAAAAAATTACAAACCACACTGATAAATAGGTAGACATGGACCAGTCCAACGAACAAACTAAAAACCAGGAAGAGATGCAGAACATTGAACAACTAATAAAATCTTTCCAAAAAATATCATGGACCAACTTAATGAAGTGAAGAAGAGATTAAGGATATAAAGAGGACACTGGGAGAACATATTGAAAAAATTGTAAATGTACACAAAAAGATAACAGATATGATGATGATCAATGGCACAATCCAAGAAATCAAAAACACACTGGATTCACATAACAGCAGATTTGAACAGGCTGAAGAAAGAATAAGTGATGTGGAAGACAATACTTCTGAAATAAAAAAGATAGTAGAACAGATAGACAAAAAGATAGAAAATATCCAGCAGGGACTCAGGGATTTAAATGACAACACCAAATACACAAATATATGCATTATGGACATCCCAGAAGGAGAAGAGAAGGGAAAGAGAACAGAAGGAGTGTTGAAGGAAATAATGGCTGAAAACTTCCCAACGCTATTGAGAAAGATGGATGTGCAGATCCAGGAAGCACAGCACAAACCAAACAGTATAAATCCCAACTGGCCAACTCCAAGACATATACTTTTCAAAATGTCCAATGCTCAGGAAAAAGGAAAAATACTCAAGACAGCAAGAGAAAAGAGAACCATCACATACATGGGAAGCAGAATAAGATTAAGTGCTAATTACTCATCTGAAACCATGGAGGAAAGATGACAGTGGTCTGACATAGTCAAAGAACTAAAAGAAAAAACTTCCAGCCACGAACTCTATCCAGCAAAACTGGCATTAAAAAATGATAGAGAGTTCAAAATATTCACAGATAAACAGAAATTAAGAGAGTATGTCAAAAAAAAATCTGCACTTCAATAAATAGTATAGGAAGTTCTACAAGTTGAAAGGAAAAAACAAGGGAGAGAGAGTTGGAGGAGAGTTTAAAAACAACTAAAAGTACAAAAACAGAAATAAAACAACATATGACATACATTAATCCAAAGAAAATATGGCTGAAGTAAGAAATTAATTGTGAATAATAATACTGAATGTTGATGGATTAAATTCACCACTCAAGAGATACAGATTGGCAGAATGGACAAGGAAATTTGATCCATCTATATGCTGTCTACAAGAAACCCACCTTCGACCCAGGGATTCAAGGAAGTGGAAAGAGAAGGTCTAGAAAACAATTTTACAAGCTAACAATAGCCGAAACATTGCAGGAATAACAATTCTAATATCAGACAAAATAGACATTAAATGCAAAACTATTGTAAGAGACAAAGATGGACACTATATATTAGTAAAAGGGGTAATCGCTCATGAAGAAAGAAACAATCATGAACATTAATCCACCTAATTGAGGTGCCTCAAAATACATGAGGCAAACTCTGGAAAAACTAAGTGAAGAAATAAATGCCTCTACAATTCTATCAGGGGAGTTTAATACATCATTATCAACATTAGAGAGATCATCTAGACAGAGAATCATGAAGAAACAAAGATTCTGAACAATACATTAGAGGACCTGGACTTAATAGACGTATACAGAACACTAAACCCAAATAAAGGAGGATTTACATTCTTCTCGAGTGCACATGGATCATTCTCCAAGATAGACCACATGCTAGGCCACAGAACAACACTCAATGAATTCAGAAAGGTTATACAAAGTAATTTCTCTGACCACAAAGGAATGAAATTGGAAATCAGTAAGGGCCAGAGAAACAGTTTAGGCACAAGGATATGGAAGTTAAACAACACACTCTTAGACAAACAGTGGGTCAAGGAGGAAATCTCAAAAGAAATCAGTAACTACCTTGAAACTAATGAAAATGACAACACAACATATCAAAACCTATGGGTTGCAGTGAAAGCAGTCCTGAGAGGGAAGTTCATAGCCATAAATACATATACCAAAAAAGAAGAAAGAGCTAAAATTGAAGACCTAACTGCACACTTGGAGGAATTCAAAAAACAACAACAAACTAAACCTAAAGGAAGTAGAAAGAAGGAAATAATGATTAGAACAGAACTTAATGAAATAGAGAATAAGAAAGCACTAGAAACAATAAACAAAAATAAAAGCCGGTTCTTCGAGAATATCAATAAAATTGACAAACCCTTAGACAGACTGAAAAAGAAAAAGAGAGAACAGATGCAAATACACAAAATAAGGAATGAACAAGGGGATATCACTACTGACCCCACAGAAATAAAGAGTATCATAAGAGGATACTTTGAAAAAATATATTCCAAAAAGAATGATAATTCAGAGGCAATGGACAACTTTCTAGAAACTCACAAACAGCCTACATTGATGAAAGAAGAAATTGATGAACTCAACAGTCCAATTACAAGTAAAGAGATAGACTCATTAATCAAAAACTCCCAACTCAGAAGAGCCCAGGAGCAGATGGCTTCACAACTGAATTCTACCAAACATTTCAAAAGAGCTAACACCAATTCTGATTAAGCTCTTCCAAAAATAGAAGTAGAAGGAATATTGCCTAACTCACCCCACGATGCCAACATTACCCTAATACCAAAACCAATGAAGGTACCACAGGAAAGGAAAATTACAGACCAGTTTCTCTAAAGAACCTAGAAGCTAAATCCTCAAAAAAATACTTCCAAATCGGATTGAACAACATATCAAAAGGATTATACACCATGATCAAGTGGGTTTCATGCTGGGTATGCAAGGATGGTTCAATATAAGAAAATCAATCAATGTAATACACCACATAAATAGATTGCAAAAAAAAAATCACATGATCATCTCTACAGATGCAGAAAAAGTATTCGACAAAATACAGCACTCTTTCCTGATAAAAACACTGCAAAAGATAGGAATAGAAAGAAACTTTCTGAATATGATAAAGGGTATATATGAAAAACCCAAAGCTAACATCATCTTCAATGGTGAAATCCTAAAAGCCTTCCCTCTGAGATCAGGAACAAGACAAGGATGCCCACTATCACCACTCCTAGTTAACATTTACTTAGAAGTACTTCCTCAAGCATTGAGGCAGGAAAAGGATACAAGAGACATCCAGATTGGAAAAGAAGAAGGAAAATTTTCATTATCTGCAGTCGACATGATCCTATACATAGAAAGCCTTGAGAAATCTACAACAAAGCTTCTAGAACTTATAAAGGAGATCAGTTATGTTGCAGGCTATAAGATCAAAGCTCAAAAATCAGTAGAATTTCTGTACACCAATAACAAGCAATCTGAGAAGGAAATCAAGAAAAAAATACAATTTACAATAGTAACTAAAAGAATCAAATACCTAGGAATAAATTTAACTAGAGATGTAATGGACTTATATAAAGAAAACTACACAATACTGTTAAAGGAAATCAAAGAAGACTTAAATAAATGGAAAGATATTCCCTGTTCATGGATAGGAAGACTAAACATCATCAAGATGTCTATCCTACCCAAACTAATCTACAGATTTAATGCAATCCCATTAAAAATCAACACGGCAATTTTAAGGAACTGTAAAAACTAACCACAAAATATATTTGGAGAGGTAAGAGGCCCCGAATTGCCAAAGACATATTGAAAAAGAAAAATGAAGTTGGATATATCATATCACCTGACTTTAAAACATACTACAAAGCTACAGTCATCAAAACTTCATGGTATTGACACAAGGATAGACCTACTGACAAATGAAACCAAATTGAGATTTCTGATATAGATCCTTGCGTATACTGTCATCTGATATTCAACAAGGCCACCAAGCCCGCTTTGTTGGGAGAGAATGCCCTCTTTTACAAGTGGTGCTCGGAGAACTGAATATCCACATCCAAAAGAATGAGAGAAGAATACCAGCTCACACCTTATACAAAAATCATCTCAAGATGGATCAAAGATCTAAATATAAGAGCCAAAACCATAAAGACCTTGGAAAATAATGTAGGGAAGCATCTATAGGAACTTGTAATAGGAAATGGTTTCTTGAACTTCACAGCCAAAGCAGGAGCAGCAAGAGAAAAAATAGATAAATGGGATCTCATCAAAATTAAAAATTTCTGCAGCTCAAAGGAAGTTGTTAAGAAAATAAAAAGGCAGCCTACCCAATGGGAGAAAATATTTGGCACCCATATATCTGATAGGAGCCTAATATCCTGTATATATAAAGAAATCCTCCACTTCAAAAATAAAAAGAGAAACAACCCATTTTAAAAATGTGCAAGTGGCCTGAAAAGACATTTCTCCAAGGAAGAAATACAAATGGAGAAAAAGCACATGAAAAAATGCTCAACATCGCTATCAGGGAAATGCAAATAAAAACTACAATGAGGTACCATCTTACACTCATCAGAATGGCAGCTATTAAAAAAACAGCAGAAGAGAAGTGTTGGAGAGGATGTGGAGGAATAGGAACCCTCATCCACTGCTGGTGGGACTGTGGAATTGTCCAGCTACTGTGTAGGACAGTTTGGTGATTCCTCAGAAAACTAACAATAGATCTTCTGGATGATCCACCAATTCCACTGCTGGGTATATACCCAGAAGAATTGACAGCAAAGACATGAACTGATATATGCACACCAATGTTCATAGCAGCATTGTGCACAATTGCCAAAAGCTGGAATCAGCCCCGGTGTCCAACAGATGAATGGATAAGCAAAATGTGATACATACATACAATGGAATATTACTCAGCTGGTAGAAGGAATAAAGTGCTAACACATGGAGTATCATGGATGAATCTTGAAGACCTTATGCTGAGTGAAGCAAGCCAGGCATTGAAGGATGAACAGTATATGACCTCACTGATTTGAATTGAAGAAAGTGACCAGTCTCTGAGAACCACTGTGTGAAAGATAGGTTAACAAGGGAGAGAGAGAGAAGAGTAGGTTGTGAGCCATCACTGATAGGGACATAATCTATGGTAAAGTGATAGAGTATAGTTGCATATTGAAGGATAGGACAGGTGGGTAGTGATATTACTGGGTTTGGTGGTGCAGTCTTAACTGGTATGGTAGTTTAGAATACCCTGCAGTTTTGTCCACTGTAGCTCTGTAGTATGCTTTAAAGTCAGTAGTGTGAATCCTACAATTTTGTTTTTATTTTTGAATAAGTCTTTTGCTATTCAGGGCCTCTAGCACTTACAAATAAATTTCATAGTTAGTTTTTCCAATTCAGGAAAAAATGCTGTGTTGATTTTTTATTGGAATTGCATTAAGTCTGAGGATTATTTTGGTTTGGATAGACATCTTAATGGTGTTTAGTCTTCATATCCATGAACAGGGAATATTTTTCAATTTATTTAAATCTTCCTTGATTCCCTTTAACAGGGCTGTGTAATTCCCTGTGTATAAGTCATATATACCTTTATTTAAATTTATTCCTAGGTATTTGATTATTTTTAGTTACTTTTATAAGTGGTATTTTTTTCTTGATTTCCTCAGATTGTTCAGGATTGGTGTTCAGAAATTCTCCTGATTTTTTTGCATTGATCTTATAACCTGTGACTTTACAGAACTCACTTATAAGCTCTAGAAGCTTTGTTGTAGATTTCTTAAGGCTTTCTATGTATGGGAACATGTCGTCTGCAAATAGTGAATTTTTTACTTCTTCCTTTCAATTTGGATACCTTTTTATATCTTTTTTTTTTCCTCAGTACTCAAGCAATTACTTCTACCACAATGCTAAATGAGAGTGATAATAGTGGGCATCCTTGTCTTGTTCCTGATGATGAATGGAAAGCTTTTAGGATTTCACATTTTTATGTGATTTTAGCTGTGGGTTTTTCATATATGCCCTTTATCATATTTAGAACATTTTCTCCTATTCTTATCATTTGCAGAGTTTTTATCAAGAAAAGATGCTCTATTTTGTTGAAAGTTTTTTCTGCATCTCTAGGGATAATCATGTGAACTTTTTCTTTTGATCTGTTTATGTGGTGTATTACATTGATTGATTTTCTTATGTGGAACCATATTTGCATACCCAGGTGAACCCCGTTTGGTCATGGTGTATAATTCATTCGATGAGTTATTGAAAATGATTAGCAAGTATTTTGTTGAAGATTTTAGCATCTAGGTTCATTAGAGTGATTGGTCTGTCATTTTCCTTTCTTGTGGCATCTTTATTGGCTTTGGTATTAGGGTAGTGTTGTTATCATAGAAAGAGTTAGGCATTGTTCCTTCTACTTCTGCTTTTTGGAAGAGATTAAGCAAGAATGGTGTTAGTTCTTTATGGAAAATTTGGTAGAATTCACCTGTGAAATCATGTAGTCCTGGGCTCTTTTTAGTTAGGAGGGTTTGATGATTGATTCTATCTCTTTACCTGTGATGGTCTGTTGAGTTCATCAATTTGTTCTTTCATCAATGCAGGCTGCCAGTGTGTTTCTAAAATTTGTCCATTTCCTCTAAATTTCCTTCTTGTTGGCACATAATTTTTCAAATAACCTCTTATGATACTCTATTTCTGTGGGGTTGGTGGTGATATCCCCTTCTTCATTCTTATTTTGTCTATGTGCAACCTCTATCTTTTTTCCTTTGTTAGTCTGGTTAAGGGTTTGTCAATTTTATTCATCTTCTCGAAGAACGAGCTTTTGGATTTGTTTATTTTTTCTAGTGCTTTCTTATTTTCTGTTTCATTTAGTTCTGCTCTAATATTTGTTATTTCTTTCTTCCTACTTTCATTCTGGTTGTTATGTTGCTCTTTTTCTATTTCTTCAAGGTGTGTTGTTTAGTCTTTGATATTAGCTCTTTCTCCCTTTTTGATACATGCATTTATGGCTATGAATTTCCCTCTCAGTACAGCTTTTGCTGCATCCCATTGGTTTTTATATCTTATTTTGTCATTTTCATTCATTCCAAGGTAGTTACTGATTTCTTTTGAAATTTCCTCCTTGCTCGCCTAAAGAGGGTGTTGTTTAATTTCCATATCTGTGTGCCTAATCTGGTTCTCTGACCCTTACTGATTTTCAGCTCCTTTCCATTGTGGTCAGAAAAAGTACTCTGTATAATTTCAATCTTTGTGACTTAATTGAGAATTTTTCTGTGGCCTGGCATGTGGTCTATCTCGGAGAATGACCCATGTTCACTTGAGAAGCTTTTATATCCTGCTTTATTTGGGTTTAGTGTTTTGTATATGCCTATTAGGCCCAGATCCTCTAACATATTTTTCAAAGTTTTTGTTTCTTTGTTAATTCACTGTTGAGATGTTCTGTCTATTCATAATAATGGTGTGTTAAGGTACCCCACTATAATTATAGAGAGATCTATTTCTCCACTTAGTTTTTCCATTGTTTTCCTCATGTATGTTGAGGCACCCCTGTTAGGTGCATAAATGTTAGTGATCCTTCTTTATTCTTGAAAGATTACATATTTACTAATATATTATGTCCATCTTTGTCTCTTACAATAATTTTGCATTTAAAGTCTATTTTGTCCCATATTAGTATAGCTTTTCCCCCACTTTTTAAATTTTGATTATTGATCACTGGGAATGAGGTGGGTTTCCTCTAGACAGCATATAGATGGGTAATATTTCCTCATCCATTCTGCCAATCTGTGTCTCTTGACCTGTGAGTTTCATCCATTAACATTCAGTATTATTACTCTCAAGGAATTACTTACATTAGCTATAATTTTTTGCATTTATGTATGTCATATGTTGTTTTTATTTTCTTTTGTCTTTTTAGTTGTTCTTACACCCTCTTCATACTCTCTCTCTCCTGTTTTTTCCTTTCAACCTGAAGCACACACTTTAATATTTCTTGAAGTGCAGGTTTCTTATTGGCATACACTGTTAAATTCCGTTTATCTGTGAATATTTTGCACTCTCCATCATTTTTGAAAGCTGACTTTGCTGGATAGAGAATTCTTGGCTAGAAGTTGTTTTTTCTTTTAGTACCTAGACTATATCATACCACTGTCTTCTTGCCTCCATGGTTTCAGATGAGAAATCAACACTTAATCTTACTGAGCTTCCCTTGTGTGTGATGGTTCTCTTTTCTATTGCTTCCTTGGTTATTTTCTCTTTGTCTTGAGCATTGGATAGTTTGACAAATATATGCCTTGTGTAAGCCTGTTAGGATTTATACTGTTTAGGGTGCACTGTGCTTCCTGGATATGTATGTCCATCTTCTTCAATAGAGTTGTTATGTTTTCAGCCATTATTTCCTTCAACATTCCTTCTGTTCCCTTTCCCTTCTCTTATCCCTCTGGGATGCCTATTATGCACATGTTTGCGTGATTTGTGTTGTCATTCAAATCCCTAATCCCTGCTGGCTTTATTCTATTTTTTTATCCATCGGTTCTACAATCTATTTGATTTCAGATGTACTGTTTCCACATTGCTAGTTCTTTCCACTGCCTGTTCAAATCTGCTCTTATGTGCTTCCAGTGTCCTTTTTATTTATTTGATTGTGACATTCATCATCATCATATCCATTATATTTTTATGTATATGTACAATTTCTTCAGTATACTCACCCAGTGTCTTCTTGATATCCTTTATCTCCTCCTTCACTTCCTTAAGTTGTTCTATGATACTTGTTTTGAAGACTTTTATTAGGTGCTGTATGTTCTGCATCTCTTCCTGGATTTTAGTTTGGTGATTGGGCTGTGTCATGCCTTCCTGATTCTTAGTATGGTTTGTAATTTTTTGTTGCTGTCTGGTCATCTTTTTATCTTGATGTGGTTTTTCAGTTAATTAGCTTCTCTCTCTATTCTAGAGTTTCATTTAGCTGCTGTGTTTCTGTGTGTGTTAAGTTTTGTCTTTGACACTTTGTTCTTCTTGTTCTATTTCTTTGCTGTTTTCTCTGTTCCCTTGAAGGAAAAAAATCAGGGCCAGAATGAGCGAAAGAGGTAAGAATAGAATAATAGTAATAATAATAGTAAAAGTTAGAAGAGAGGCAATATAAGACTTAGTAAAACGAATATTTAACTCATGTAAGCAGTGTAGAGTAAAAAAGATTTAAAAAGTGGAGTACCTACAATGAAGTCAGAAACTGAATACAGAAATATATACAGAATGACTTAAAAGGCCAGAATGATGAGGAGAGAGGTAAAGGGAAAAGAGAAGACCAAAAGAAAAATGTTAATAAAAGAAGCAAAACAGAATAGATGAGATAGAAATAAAAAACTGAAAAATTGAGGACTAAATAAAGAAATGTGGAATGTAAGAAAAACAACAGGAAGCAGAAGATAAAAAGATGAAAAATGGAAAAGAGATAAAATTAGTGGAAAAATTCAGCATACAAAGAAAATTGGAATTCTAGGAAGAAGCACAGCAAAGGAGAAATAAGCCAACAGCACCTTATTTTTAAAAAAGGAGGAAGGAGAGGAAAGAGGAAAAAAAACAAGAAACTTAAATAACCAAACACACAAGTAAGCAGTCAAACAAAAACTAAGGAAGAACAGTGTTACTTTGTAGGCCTCTGTGGAGCTTCTCAGGCTGCTGGTGTTTATCAATCAATTACCCTGCAGCCTTCTCTCTGCAGCATTTGAAGTGAGATGTAACCAGTAAATGAGGTTAAATATATTTTTTCAAAGTAACGTTTTTTTTTTTTAAGGAAAAGTAAGTGAGCGAAGGGAAGCTAATACAAAAATAATGTCTGTATTTTCCCTGTCCTAAAGTATCAACTGGAGGTTTGATATCCCAGTAGATCATTACTCTAAAAGGAGCTGGGAATTAAACTAGGGACCTCTCATGTTCAAGGTGGGAACTCCTCCACTGTGCTAAACTTTCTCATTGGGTCAGTTAGCTCTTCATAAAGCCATCCAGTCAGTTTCCTTTGGGCAGGTTTGACTCCCAGGGCAGCAGGACTCAACAGTTTGTGTGAGCATACCCCCACCTCCCCTCTCCTGGTCAGTTTGAGTTCCCTTTTGAAATTCACATGGGACCCTGATGACTGAATTCACCACAGAGAAATGACTCTCAACCCTCTTCTAGACCATCCCCTCATCCCAGGGGACCCTAAATAGGCACTTGGAATCTTATTAAGCACTTCCTACTGCCTGCCCCACTTAGGGGAGTTGAGATTTTGATAGTTTTCAGCACTGGAGTAGTCAATTGCTGACTCTGCCCTCTCACAGGCCAACTTTCTCTATCCCAGGGCAGTTAGGTAAATGAGCCTTCCTCAGCAGATTTGCCTCTCCCCTCTTCCTGGTGCACCCTGAGCCAGCTAGTATGCTCCCCAAAGCTCAGCAGGGGTCCATGCAAACAAACCCACAGAAAGGAAACCCCTCTCTGCCCTTTGCCAGAACCCTCCCACTCTTGAAGAATGCTCCCTCCCACTGGGTGGCTAGCTTGAGTCAAGGCCCAAGTGGCTTTTTTCCTCGAGGCTTCAACATCCAAGGTTTCCAGCGAGAGGGCTAAAACTTATGGTTTTATCTTGATTCATTTATCTCTTTGTCTAGCTCCCTCTAGATTAATACCCTAAAGGCTCCCACTCTGTGAGCTCCTGTAACAGGTCATTCAGGCAGGATCTTATCACCACACAGCTGTTTTTTGCAAGAGAGATGGTGAGTGCCCACTTAAACCAATGCCATCTTTCCATCTTTCTGCCCAGTGCACTTTTGATTACTTGGATTGTTCCTCTCATCACCATCATATCCATTATCTTTTTATGTAGGTTTACAATTTCTTCAGTATGTTCTCCCAGTGTCTTCTTATATAGTTAATCTCTTCCTTCATTTCATTAATTTGGTCCCTGATATCTGGGTCGACAGCTTTGATTAGTTGTTCCGTGTTCTGCACCTCTTCCTGGTTTTTAGTTTGTTCATTGGACTGGGCCATGTCTTCCTGTTCCTTAGTATGGTTTGTAACTTTTTGTTGCTGTTGCTCATCTTTTTCTCTTGAGAGGTTTATTCAGTGGTTAGCTTCTCTCTTTACTCTAGGGTTTTATTTAATTGCTGTTTTTGTCTTTGTGTTCAGTTTTCTTTAGGACACTTTGTTTTTCTTTTCTATTTCATTGCTCTTAACTGTGTTCCAATTACTTGTTTTTTGTTTCTTTGTGTATCTGACCCTACTCTTCTGGGAGTTGGAAAGAAGTGTCCCTGTTTGCTGTGCCCCAAAGCAGGTCTCCACAGCATCCTCTGGCTTTTTCTTTGTTGTTTTAATGAAAGATAAATCTTATATGCTTAAACCTTCGACCATGTTCCCCTACACGCTCACATTTTTTAATTTTTAATAACCTTTATTTTTGAACAGTCTTACTCTACAGAAAAATTGTGAACCTATTCCAGAGAGATTCCAACATCATGAGCATCTCCCACCCAGTATACCCCATTATATTTGGTGTATATTTCATTTTTTTAAAATACAAAAATGCCAGTAAAAATCTTTTTTCATAATCCTAGGTTTTCTATTCCCACTGGGGTTCTATGCATATCTGTTGTATTAGACAGCCAAAGGGGTGCTAATGTGGAATACCAAAAATGGGTTGGTCTTTATAAAGGGTATTTATTTGGGGTAGAATTGTACAGATACCAGGCTATAAAGCGTTAAGTTTATTCTTTCACCACAGTCCATTGTCACGTTTTAGAGCAAGACAGCTGCCAATGTTTGCCAGGGTTCAGGCTTCTTGGGTTCCTCTCTTTCCAGGGCTGCTTTTCTTTCTGGGCTTAGCTCCAGTTTCCTCCACATGTTCAGGTGTAGGCAATCAGGTGAATGGCTCACTTCTCTTCTCCAGGGGCCTTCTTTCCAACATCAAAACTGCTTCTCAAAAGACTGCTTCTCAAAACTGTTCTTGCCATGCCTTGTATATTTGATTCCCCACCCACCATGGGGCAGGGCTCAACACCCTAATCATAACCTAATCATGCCCAGATTAACAGTTCAGTTTACAAGCGTGATCCAATTATATTTTTGGAATTCATAATTACATCAGACTGCCCAAATGCAACATCTATGCAGACTTTTCTTATGGTTAAACACATTTTTAAAATATACTTTTTATTTTTTTAAAAGATATTTAGATTACACAAATATTATGTAAAAAATATAGGGGATTCCCATATGCCCCACTCCCAAGCCCTCCCACATTTTCCCAGATTAACAACATACTTCAGTAGTGTGCTACATTTGTTCCAATTGATGAACACATTTTGACGCATTGCCCTAAGTGTGGATTACAGTTTTCATTGAAGTTTACACTCTCTTCTGCACAATTTTGTAAGTTATGGCAAGGTATGTAATGGTTTCTATCTGTCATTGTAATGTCATTCAGGACAATTCCCAAGTCCTGAAAATGCCCCCATATTTTACCTGTTTTTCACTCTCCTTGGCCTTAGAGCATCCAGTGGCCACTGCCTCCACATCAATGATATAATTTCTTCCATTGCTAGAATCACAATAAGTTTATAGTAGAATATCAGTAAGTACTGAGGATTCTGGGATGGTGATGCCCACTCCACCTCTAATTGAGAGGAGGCTTCAATTCCATGGGGCAGAAAGACGGAACTTTCTTGGTGGTACTTGTAAACCCTCTTGGTTTCTTAGGATGGTCATTGTCCATCATCCTCTCCTTGTTAGTTGTCCGGAAAATCTAATGAACTGAGAGTAGGTGTTGCAACTTTGCTGAAATTCACGGCTCAACTGGCACAGTGATGGACAAAATATTTAAGTTTCTGGGACATATATTTATCAAGTATAGTGCTAATTATGGGTTCAAATAAAAAAAAGTAGTAGAGCCATGTGTAGAGAACTTATAAATGAGTCTCACTCTGTTACAGAGGAGCATAAATTCCAAAGTAAGATCCCCTGGAAAAATGCCAAATTCCTGAGCTGTCTGCCCTGTTTATAGATTCTGGATATCTCTAGAGCCCTCAGGAATCCCGCTGCGTGAAGCCCTGTATACTTTGACACTCAATGAGATCCTGCTGAGTCTTGCATAAGCATAACCTCAGGAATGACCTCCTGACTCACTTTGCAATCTCTTAGCCAGAAAAACTCATTTGTACTTACCATTTTCCCCTTTTGGTCAAGGTCTTTTTCTACATGCATTGCTAGTTGGTGTTTGGTAATAATTTCTCAGTGTCAGGGAGGCTCATTCCTGGGAGTAGTGTCCCATGCCAAGGGAAAGTACTGTGTTTATATGCTGAGTTTGGCTTAGAGAGGCCACATTTGAACAACAAAAAGGCCTTCAGGTGGTACCTTTCAGGCAGTATATAATACTAGGCTAAGTTTCAATTTCACATGAAAAGGTTCAAAAGAACAATCATCAATTACAAGGGTCTGACATAATGGTCTGTCTTCCCTCACTAGACATTGCCCTTGCACTTGGGGGATTCTTGCTGTCCTATTAGAGAATGTAGCAGAAATCCCAAGGATGGGAATTCAATATTCTTTAGGTTATTGTTTGAATCTCTACCCACTGAAATAATGTCACATGAATAAATGAAAATATTCCTATGTCTTAGAGGCATGCCCCAGTAGAACCTCTTCCCATGTGACTTCACATCACTGACACCCCACACCGATGATCCTCCTCCACCACTGCTGTTACCCTTCTGTGATCCAAAACCTGTCTGAAAATGAAGCAAAAAAATTACTGTATAAATTAGTAAGAAAATGAAATAATAATTAAAAAATAAAATATATAATTCAATATAATTTAAAAAATTGAAATAATATAAAATTTGTTTAGACATTGTATCTTTCATCACTGTAAGATTTGTTGTCTTGAATGTAAGTGACAACTTCTTCTTTCTATTCCTTCAGTGTCTTATTCAGGTATTCAAAGAATTCCATGACACTGTCACAACTAAACAGCTTCAATTCAAGTGTACTTATTTACATGTAAACTTTTTCAATGGTTATATCCACGGAAACAAATAAAAAATAGCTGTTTCATTCTAACAAATATATGTGCGTTGATGTAAGGAAGAAAAAAACTCCAATCAACATAAGAGAAGGATTTCCAATAGATCTTTTTGTTTAGCAATTACCAAAATTGTGATATATTTATACTGTTTTGAGCAATCATGCATTTATTAATCATAATAAATCATTCCAAAAGAAAATGCTTAACACTATGATCACTACCTGATTTTTAAAAATGTTTAAATTTTAATGTTTGCATACATTTTTCTTGTGGGGAAGCTGGATAATAAACCAAAGACGTTCAAGCATAAACCCTATTATACTATAAAAACTTCTGTAGAGGGAAATGAAATGGAAATATGAGTTCAAGGAGGAAAAAAAAAACAATGTAATATTTTGACTGTTAAATAAAAACTAGTTTGTGTATTTTTTTTTTCGAAAGAAATCCAATCACTATGGTAGTTAGATTCCATTACACACATTTAAGTGAGTGATGTAGCAGTTTTATTTTAAAATGCCAACATTTACGTTTTACCAGAAATCCTATCTTTTCAAAGCTCGCTGCTTGCCTACCTTCAGCTCTCACCTCTAAGCTTTTCTCCTAAGGCACTGAAGCCTTTGAAACATCACCCAGGAGAACAGATTCAGGCCTTGCCCAAGGTGGACAGAAGAGGATTCAGTGGGAATTTTAGTTAGGACCCTGCTAAGCCAAAAATCACTTCATCCAACCAGTCCAGTTTCTGTGCATCAGCTAGTTCTCTCTCTAGCAATTCACCCATTTCTACAGGCCTATGTCCTCCACATCCCTTCCCACGGAGTCAATCAGACTTATTCAAGTAAAACCACGCCCCACCCAACAAAACAACAGTAACAAACATTTAAAACAAATTCATAGGCTTCTATTTCCTTTTAGAGTTGGGACTTATTCTCAAAGTCACTCGGGTGAAAATTTCCCCGTAGTTTGAAAACTTCATAAGGAAAATGAACACCAGGGATGCCAAACGCCGGCATTTAGGAAGCTGGAGAAGGAAGAGAAGCTGGTGGTCTGGCCACCCTCTTTATTGGTGGATGCGTGGGAGCGCTGGGCCACTGCCGCCCAGGAGAGGCAACCTGAGAAGCGGGATCAGGAAAGCGGAGATGAGCCCTGCTCACCAAAGTACTTCCCACCCGCCCACTAAGATAGGTATCATCAAACCCATTTCTCAGATGAGCAAACTGAGGGCTGCAAGGCTACCCCAGGTAACAGCTAGAGGTGGCAGAAGCTGGACTAAAGTCAAACCCCAAGTTCTAAGTGCAGTGATAATGGACTCGAATTTGGGTTTTAATCCACAATTTCCAAGTCATTCTGTTTGTGAGCCTTTCTCAGCGGTAAAATATGGATAACACTTTACCTTGCGGGGTTGCTGTGAAGGCCGTGAGCCTTCATTGTAAGGCATTGGACCCATGGTCTGCTACACAGAACGTGCTCAATAAATTGTAATCAAGGCTTTGGTGGGCTTCTAGTGCTGGTTCTATGTACATAGGGCCCTGCATCCCTTAGCCTGGGGGAAAAACTCATCCCTGGTGCAGCAGGGAAACGCAGCTCCATAGAGCAGACTCCCCGACAAGCCTGCCACAGGCTGGCCCGCTCCCTCCCCTATGTTTTTTAATGTAAGATTTATGTAATCTAAAGCTTCTTTAAAAATAAAAATTAAAAATCTGACTATAGATAACAATAATATTGTAATATTTCATCAATTGCAACAAAGGTAACCTAACATTGCTAAGTATCATTAATAGGGGGTTATAAGTGGTAGGATATTTTTCTTTTTGGAGTAATAAAAATATACTAAACATCATTGTGATGAATGCAAAACTATATGATTAAACCGGCAACCATTGACTGTACAATATGGAAGACGTATGTGATGTGTGAATAAAACTGTTTAAAAAAATATGCCAGTGCTACTCAAAGTGATCTATAGGTTCAATATAATCCCTATCAAAGTCGCCAGGAACCTAAGGTAAGAAATAGAAAATCCAGCCATCATTCATAAGGAATTGAAATTCGCGAGGAGTGCAGTTCTCCCTTAGGGTGTTATATTTATTTACATCTTACTTGTTTAGACTGAACCATTTGCAAGGAAACACAGTACCTTATTCTCCTCTCCATCCCCAGAAAGTAGTTTAGGGTTTACCATACAGTATTGCTGAATAAATATTTGTTGAATGACAGAGAAAACAAATGGTTGTGTGACTTGAACAGATACTGCTAACTATGGGGGAGAAAGGAGAAGCAGTGAGACAAGATGAAATCATCTTGAGAGAGGGTGGCTCCATTAATGAGATCCAACTCCAGAGGAGACAGATTGGAGACATAGCATATTTTATTGTATCCAGAATCTTTCTCCAGAATCCTCAACAGGGAAATCATTATAGGAAACCTGGCAATACTATAGCCCCCACCTAAAGAAAGGTGAACTCCTCCTGGGATGTAGGTGTCTACAGGGATAAGAGATTAACATGGAGCTCCAAAGCTGTCTCAGGGGACAAAACTGGCACAAGTTTGCATTGTGCATTCTTTTCTTACCTCCAGAGAAGTAAATACTTCAGGTGTATTGAGACAAGAGAATACTTGATTAATGTGGCTCATAAGAATGGAACCCCTAATTGCTCAGAAATTCTCACTGCTTCCCCTTCACTATATCAAGTCTATTTTGCTAATCTCTGGTGATGAGAAAACACAATTTTCTCTTCTAAAGACTTCATAAGTGGTTCCATCACCCTTTTCATCCTGGGAGCAGAGCTTCCTAATCCATCCATGATTCAAGGAAGAATCTGCATTGGTGAACTTGGACTCTGCCTTGATAATTTCAGGGTGAGTTACAGAATCTTCACAGGTGCTGGGGGAATGTATTTCAGCTCCATGGACCCCTGTTATTGGTAGTAGTTTTAAGGGCATCAACAGGTTCTGACCATAGAGAAAGCTTAAAATACAAAGTCCTGCCTTCTTAAAAACTCTGAGTGGAAATAGATAGTAGATACACTAAAATATGTTCTTTTTCCAGTCTGTCTCCTTTGGCCTCTCACTCTTAGGTTTTCCCTCTCTCAGCAATATTTTTCCTTGTTTCACTAATTCTTTCTCTACCGTTGTTGAAAGTATCTGTTTAACCACATTCATTCATTTTTCCTTTTAGTCATTCAACAAATGTTTAGTCATCAGTTACTTCATGATGAACTTTAAATATTATTTTGGGAATAAATAAATAAGTAAAACTTTGTTCCTCATGTTAAAGAAATTGCATCCATATGGGGTAATAGACATAGGTTGAGTATATCTAATATCCTGAGGTGGTTCTGAAATCCTGATGAAGTGGATTGAAAAGAATGAACTCCTTTGGAAGTTAGTGAAGGCTTCACAAGGGAGCTTTAAATTGTACTGAGCCTTGAAGGAGGAATTAGAGTAATTTCAGGAGGAGAAAGGGATAGAAGCACACCAAGAAGAAATGACAGGTATGCAAATGTGTGATCAATATAACCATAAGGTGTGGTGAGGTTTTAAAAATAATTCTTAATATCTGATGAAAAATGAGAGGCTGACATTTGAAAGGGGAACATGCACCTGGCCAGGTTGGCAGTAGCCATATATCAAAGATCCTTGTGTTTTGCCCTCAAGAGAGGTATTTATGTTTGGAGTTATTGGAGAGTCATTGCTGGTTTATAGAATGGGTTGATGATGAAAAGTCTTGCCCTGAGGAAATCTCACTCTCAGTCAATGTGAGTATTGCTGTTGATGATGAAGGATGGAAATAGCACAATG
>JAQZBX010055412.1:0-17682 GCA_029593785.1 Cabassous unicinctus | reverse complement strand
GGGGTTTTTGATGACTAGTTCAATCTCATTATGTGTGATTGCTATTTTGTGTTCATTAATTTCATCTTTCATCAATGTAGGTTGCTTGTGTGATTCTAGGATTTTGTCCTTTTCTTCTGAGTTATCCATCTTGTTGGCATACAATTTTTCAAAGTATTATCTTGTAATACTCTTTATCTCTGTGGCATCAGTAATGATAACCTTATTTCATATTTTATATATTTGCATCTTCTCCTTTTCTGTTTGTTTGTCTGGGTAAGTGTTTGTCAATTTTATTTCTCTTCTCAAAGAACCAGCTTTTGTTTTTTTAAAATTTTATTGTGATTTTTTCTCTCTATTTAATTTATCTCTATTCTAATCTTCATTATTTCATTCTTTCTACTTGCTTTGTGATTGGTTTGTTGTTATTTTCTCGGTCCTCCATTTGTGCAGTTAGGCATGTGGCTTTTCTCTTCAGACATGAGCTCCTGCTTCATAGGCCTAGCCTCTTGTGGGCTTTGAGCTTCTGCTTCCACTGATAGGAATCCTCTAGTACTCTCTCACATGGCAGGATCAAAATGGCAGCATTTTCTTTCTGTGTCTTTTCCTCTGTCTTCACAGTTTATATAAGACCCTGAGAGAAGGTGGAGATGTAACCTGTGTCCTACTTATCTGACATGGTCTAGTCATATGCCCTAAAGTAATCTACTTGAAAGTGACCTAATAGAGGTAAAACTAATGCAATCAAGGGTATCAAAACCACAAAACTGGAGTAGTTTAAGTACATTATCTTTTGGGATTCAAAAAGAACATCATACAGTAACAAGATTTATTATCTAGATGCATGAAGATCTTTTGCAATTGCAGCAATAAATATTAAAAAACACAGTTAAAATTGGTTGAGCAGTATTTTAGGAAGTTGATGTTATAGAAAGCCCCAGAAATCAGTTCTTCCACTGAAAAATCTCTTAACTAGCACCAACTGCTGGAATCAACGTTTTGAATAGTTTTGGGAGTTGCAGTATCCAGAAATGAGGTGAAGGAAAAGCTTGTAAATTGTGGTTAATAATGGTGAACTTCACTTTCCTTGTAGTGACTACAATCCCACAATCCTAAATATATTTAAGTATATTATTTGAAATGAAAACATCACTAGAGCAAGTCAATAACAGAGTTACACAGGCAAAAGGAAGGAAAAGAGGGCTTGAAAGCAAAACAAGTGACTTTATCTTATGAGAAGAACAGAAGGAGAAAAAAATGAAGGAAGAGGTGGGGAACATTGTGTCATAGGAAACTTCAGGATTAATCCCTTCCAGCAGAAGAAATATAAACAGGTAGGAACAGTTGAAACACCTATTTTGAAAATCTGAAACCCAGTAAAACACCATATAGCAATCAGAAAGGGGCAGGAGGAAGAGGCTGGAAAATAACATTGAAGACCAGTAAATTGCTCTCCCTGTGCCCATGGTTACTGTAGCCCATTCCGCATTTTAGTGGCAGGCTACCATGTGGTGTGTCAGGTTACTATGTGTTCTGGGTACTGGCTAGTTCACTAGTGACACAAAAAGATGAAAAATCCTCTTTCCTAAAGCCAGACCTATGCCAGCTACTCGTTGATCAAAATTTTTGATTTGCAGTGTCTTTTTTTTTAATTCTTAATTTAATTTTTTTTAACTTTTTTAAAATACACTTTTTAATTTTATAATTATACTTAGATGAAATAAATGTTACTTTAAAAATATGGGGGATTCCCATATGCCCCAACCCTCCCTTTCCCACAATTTCCCACATTAACAACATCCTTCAATAGTGTGGTACATTTGTTACAGTTGATGGACACATACTGAACCATTGCTACTAACTGTGGACTATAGTTTACATTACAGCTTACACTCTAGCTTGCTTAATTTTGTAGATTATGACAAATATATAATCGCCTGTATCTGTTATTGCAGTGTCATGGAGAACTATCCCAATGGGGGAAGGGTTGGAGGAAGGAGCATGATATACTCTGGGGATTTACAGATCTATGCTTAAAACTACAGTGATTAGCACCTCTCATCTCCAGGAGTTTGGTTCTGAGAGTGGTCATTGATCCAAACCATCACAGAGAAAGTTATGTGAGAAGATTTAAAGACACTAAATCTTCTTCATCACTGCAAGGAATAGTTAATTGTAGGGTTTCATTTATTGAGCACATCAAGAAAGCTGTGAAGAAGCTCTCATGCCCTTCCTAATCCCTCCCCAGAGCAGCTTGGATCTGATCTGTTCCCCCTTCATGGGTACCTGGCCCTGTTTTTTTTTGGGAAAGAATTACTTTTGAAACTTTTCTCCAGTAAACCATAAATCCCTAAAAATATGCCCTATAGACCAAAACCACTTGAGAAGATTCAAGGAGTGTAATCAACTATACAAACAGACAACCACAGGCAAAGTCTTGTCTGATTTAAACACCCAAGAGAAAGAGGTCTGTCTCTTGAAAAAAATAAAGGGGACATTCAAACTCCTTTAAACAAGTTCACTTCAAAACAACTAACAAGCACATGCCCAAGACAAGACAGGCCTCAATAATAGATGGAGGAAAATGCACATTGCAATTGAATTAGTTGAACCTTCCTAATAGGAGGGCTGAAGCTCAAGAACATGTCTGTCTTATCACCAGCTATTTACAAAATAAAAAACAGACATCTCAAGGAATAAGTCCCAGAGATAAACTTTTAAAAATTAAAATGTACTGGATGCAACAAGACAACAAGTTCAAGACAAACCAAGAAAAATGAAAAAGGCACATACAAAGAAAGAGGATAAAATGCAGAAAATTTCAACAAATAGACCAGATGTGGACATACCCAACAAAACATTAAAGAAGAGATCTTTAAAATGCTGAAGGAGATAATGCAAAATACAGGATATTAACTAAAATATCAGGAAAGCAATGAGTAAGCAACTGGAAAATCCTAGTAAAGAGTGAACATTTTAAAGGAACCAAACAGAACTGCTGGATTTGAAAACCACAATAATTGAAATGAAACATTCCCTGAGGGGTTTTATTATTATTCTGGACTAGGCAGAAGAAAGAATCAGTAAGTTTGAAGACAATAGAAATGTAAGGCTGTAAATATATAAATTCTCTCTCTCTCTCTCTCTCTCTCTCTTTCTCTCTCTATCTATCTATTTATCTTTCTATCTGTATATATATACACACACACATATAAAATTGCCTAAATCCCCTTGAGCAAGTGTATACATTTTGGAAGTCCCAGCAGAGAAGAAATAGAGAAAGAGAAAGAAGGAATATTCAAAGAACTAATGAAAGAAAAATTCCATAACAAACCAAAAGAAATGAATATGCACATCCAAGATACCCAGAAAGCAACAAACAGTATAAACCTGAAGAAAAATACATCTGATCACATAATGATCACACAATTGAACAGAAAGGAAAAGGAGAGAGTTCTGAAAGCTATAAGAAAAAAGCAAAGAGTTATGTAACAGGGAGTCTTAATTAGGTTGAGAGTTTGTTTCTAAACAGAAACCAAGGCAGCAAGATGCAATGGGTTGACATATTTACAGTGCTGAAAGAAAATAACTTCTAATCCCCCCAAAAATATCTCTGGTGATACATTTCAACAATAAAGGAGACGTTAAGACCATCATAGTTAAACAAACATGAGAGATTTTATTACCACTATGCCTGCCCTACAAACAATGCTAAAGGAGTTCTTCAGACTGAAAGAAAAGAACCTGTGACAGTACTTCATGATGGCATAAAGAAATAAAGAACAGAAATAAAGGTAACAATTTCATCAATTATAAATTCCCAGTATTTTTGTATTGTATTGTTTGGCATATAACTAAACTTCTTACTTACTACAGGGCAAAAATGCAAATGTACATTAAATTAATGATAAATATATTGTTTTGGACATACAAGATAAAATTGTATATGTACAATAAAACAATGTGGAGATGGAGGGGTAGAAGTAAAGTGTATGTTTATGCAATTGATGTCAAGTTCTTTTAAAAGCAAATATGATTGTTCTATATTTAGGATGTTATATGTTAGCCCCATCTTATCAGCTAGGAAATATATGAAAAAATATTCATATAAAAAAGAGAATACACTCAATATGGTACAAAACACAAAAATCAAAAAAATGTAAAAGTAGGCATTAACAGGATAACTGATGGAAAATATGTATAAGACTTAAAAATGATAA
The DNA here is from genome assembly GCA_029593785.1 of Cabassous unicinctus. Classification (NCBI taxonomy): domain Eukaryota; kingdom Metazoa; phylum Chordata; class Mammalia; order Cingulata; family Chlamyphoridae; genus Cabassous; species Cabassous unicinctus. The sequence goes on along the minus strand of JAQZBX010055412.1, from coordinate 13,483 downwards.
AAACAAAATGACAGAACAAAACTCTGCATTATCAGTAGTGACGTTAAATGTAAATGGCTTAAAGCTAACAGTTAAAAGACAGAGATTGGTGGAATTGTTTAAAACCCATAACCCAACACACTTATATGCTTTCTGTAATAGTTTCATCTTAAATTCAAAGACACAAAGAGGTTGAAATTAAAAGGATTGAAAAATATATGCCATTAAAGTAGTTACAAAGAGAGCAGTGAGATATAGTAATATAATATATGATACATTGTATGCTAAAAAAAGTTTCAATATCTAAAGATTGTCATTATATACTGATATAGGTCAATGCAATAAGAAGATGTAATATTTATTAATATATGTGCTACTAACTAGAGAACCCCAAATGTGAACCCTCATTCATTGCTAGTGGCAATGTAAAATGGTGCATCTGCTATAGAAGATAGTTTGACACATCCTCAGGGATCATTGGGACACTACTGAGAATACTAAATTATACACTATTTGACTCTCAAAAGGCAAGATAAAAAGAAGTGGGCAAACAATTTTTTGAAGAAATAAAAGCAGAAATCCTCCCAAATATTATAAAAGACATGGATATATACATGCAGGAGGCTTAACAAACTCTTTGAAGTTTGGATTCTAATTGATCTACAACGATATACACTATAGCCTATAGCAATGTTTTCAAAATCCAAAAACAGAGAAAGAATATTGAATGCATAAAGAAATGAATGACTTGTCTCATCTATAAGATCTCCCATTAGATTAATAATGGATTTCTCTTTAGAAAACCATTGCAGCCAGAAGACAGTAGAATGACACATTATAATCCTTAAAAGAAAAAAATGTCCCCAAAACTCTAAAACAACAATAGCACATCTGGCAAAATTATCCTTCAAAAATGAAGAAAAAATTAAGACAAATAAAACACTAGCCCTTCAGCTTTAATTAAAAGGACACAAGTCAGTAACTTGGAACCTGAAGAGGAAATAATGAACTTTGGTAAATGTAAAGGCATATGTATTGATTTACATTTGAATTGTAACTGCTTTCTCATCAATATGACAAAAGAAGCAAATCTGTAAATGTGTAATTAAAATCTATGTTAATTGGTATACAATGTATAAGGATGTTATCTGGGAAAATAGAATTATAAATGAGGAGGGACTCATATATACAGGAGTAGAAACTTTACATACCTCTGAAACTAGGTTGGTACTTGTACAACTAGATTGTTATTAGTTTACAGCATTATGGAATAATAAATATAATATTAAGAAAATAAATTAAAGATATGGAGAAAAAGAATGAAAAAGTAATCAAAATATTATACTACAAAATAAACAACAAAATGCATCAAAGACTTTATAGGAGTAATCCAAGAAAAAACATATGACACATAGAAAATATATAGTAAAATGACAAAAATAAGTGTTTCCTTCTCATTTCTTACCTTGAATGTCAAGGATTGAGTTACCTTTTTAAAAATCAGAGATTGGAAGACTGAAGAAAAAAGTATGATCTCTATATATGCTGTCCCCAAGTGACTCATTTCATGTACAAAGACAAAACACAGATTGGAAATAAAAGGGTGGAAAAATTATTCCATGCCAATAATAATAAAAAGACAACTTGAGTGACTATATTACTGTCAGATAAAATAATTCAAAGCTTCAAGACACAAAGATGGATACTGATAAATGTTTCAACATAGTGATACTTTTTTTCGCTGCTCTGAACCAAACAGGTAAAATGGTTAACGCTTCTGGAAATGAGAATTCTCATCTGTCTTTTTGACCTTCTCTATTGCTTTAAGGATTTCAGAAATCTCCAGAGTCAAGTCAACTCCATTATAACACTTGAGACTATCATTTAACAGAGGGAATTGTAACAGACTAGAAAGCCAATGTGAGGTTTTCACTAACTAGTATAACAGACATCCAACTACCAACTCAGAATTCAATCAATAAATTTAAAATTAAAAAGAAACTTCTGCTTTTTCAACCTTTCAGTTTTAAGGTCTTAAGGCATCATCATTCATTCTCCTCTTGGAGACTTTCTCATCAAAGAGTTAAGTGTATGCAACAGAAGTGAATTTCCAAGATGCAAAAAACAAAATCAAAGCAATGAAATTATTGTTTCTTTGTCTAAATTGAAAAATAAATTAATTGGAAATACGTGCATAACAAAGGCAAAAGGAAAGAGATTGGTCAGAAATACTCATCCTAGGAAGAAAAAACTGTCCCTGAAAATACTAAGGAAATACTGCTAAAATGCTATTGTTTTCCACAGAACATATTCAAATATAGCTTCCATAGAAAATAAATCTGGCAAATTAGCAATGATAGCCTCACATACATGAACTAAAAAAGAAAAGGTAGATATTTCAGTTGCCCACACGTGTGGATAGTGTGGTAAAAGGTAACAATTACCAACGTCTTGCAATGCTAAGATAGTGGTAAACCAGTTCCTGAGATACATTGCACTTACTAAGCAAAAGGATATATGTTTCAATTAGACCATGGAAATGTCAAAACCTTTTTCATAAAAAGATTAAAAAGAATGTTCTGTGAATCAAAATTACCTTAAGATTTACAATATTATTTATAAAGAAAAAGACATGCAAATAGTATAAATGAATAGGCATTTGGCTTTTTTTATATTACACTTGTAATCTAAATTAAATAATGTTACCTGGCTTGTATGAATAAACTATACTGTCTGAACAACTCAGAGCCTTGATGAAAAGGAAAAAATGATATTAATGTCTTAACACAAATTAAAAAGAAAAAAAAAAACAACAGACAGTTCTTAAGTAATTTTATCTAATAGAAATGGAGGGTTCCTTCTCTGAGTTGTGATTTGTACATATCCCTGTTAATTATCAAATATATCTACAATATCATTTCATAATTAAACTTAATAAGATGCAAAGTATGTGTCATATTCTGGTGTTATGTTTCATTTTTCCTACAGTTTTAATTTGATGACAGCATTTAAATATTGAAAAATTTCACATAAATAGATGACTTATAGATTGTCTGTAAAAGTGGGAAGACTCAGTACACTTGATTGCCATGCCTTGTGTTGATGACAGGTGAAAGATAGGTGCTCATCCATTTAGATGTACAGGGTTGAAAACTCTTATTTAACCCTCTTGTCCCACAGCTGTACTCTGTAAACCATCTTACACAATGACCACACTATTCATTAAGGTAATATTCTTTCCCTCATAGTATCACCTGAAATTACTGATCTAAAGTTTTGCAAACTTTTAATTTACTAATAAGGAAAAGAAGAATGAAAATAAAGTTTATGAATATCCATTCTACACATATTGCTTATTTTTCCAACACTACATAATTATTTATCAAGATCAATGGATCTTCATTCTGCTAGCAGTATGACCACAAAATACCCACCAATAACCCTAACATGAAAAAATAATTTTAAAGTTACATTTCCAAATGCTTTTTATTTGGTATATTTTTTTCCTCAAAATTCTAAATATAACTTTTGGGATACCCAGAACAAAAAGAGAAACATAAATTCAGAAAAAGGCAATATGTTTAGGCAAAAAATATTAGGAAATCGAATTATGCCCCAATACTGATGAATTAACACTTGGTTTTAAAATTGATAGAATTAAAATAAAAAATATACAATTCAACAATTTAATGCTTATCAATTTTAATTGTCATAGGACCTAACATAGCATAGTTCTTGCATTTGAAAAATTTTCCCAAAAATATATTGACAAAGCCTTTATTTGCAGCAGTACAGAGATACCACTTAAATTATTTCCTAAGAATTCTTTCAATCAACTCCTAAAATATATTTAGCCCTACTTAAGGATGCCTTAAAAATATAAATAGGGGCAAATGATAACACGGAAAAAGACATGGCTTTTGCTATTCCAGGTCTAGATTCCAGTCAATAATGCAGTAGAATAAATGGAAAGGGCTAATTAAGTACAGTCACTTAGAAGACTGCTTCATAATCATAGTTATTAGACTTTCAGTTGTGCCCCACTTCCTTGGGGGTATAATGTAACAATTAATTGGGATGTGCTTTTGGATGTGGAGTTCATGTAGGAGCATGCATGAAGGTCCTGATGTAAACTACATCATATCCAGTATGAGGACGTTTTTTTTCCTCTGACCTAGAGTTAAGAAGATATGCCTGGCCTTGGCATGGGACGTTTCAATGGCGTGGTCTGGAGAAGCCAGCTAATAGAGGCTAGAATGTCTATGACCAGGACCATTTTAAAGTGGGTTGGATGCTCTCTGTTACTTGGGATGGGTGTTGTCCATCATCATCTTGTTTGTTGTCCTGGCTGAGTCTAATGAACTGGAGAGTAGGTGTTGCAACTTTGTTGAGACTCAGGGCCCAACTGGCACATGGATAGACCAAAGATTTAGATCTCTGGTACATATATTTAACAAGTATAGTGATAAATAAAGGTTCAAATAAAAGGAACAAAAGAGTCATGTGCAGTGAAACTATAAATGAGTCTAACTGTTTTACACTGGGGATCATAAATTCCAGAGTAAGGCCCACTGACAGGGAGCCAAATTCTTGAGCTTGTCAGCCCTGATTTAGTGTCTGGATATCTCTGGAACCCTCAAGAGCCCCACCGTTTAAGTAACTGTTTACTCTGGCAGTCAAGGAGATCTTGCTGAGAAATGCATAAGCTTAACATTTGACATGACCTCAGCACTCTACAACAGCCAGCAAAATAGTTCCATCCATCTCCCCCATGGGATCTAAGCCCCATCTCAATTAGAAACAAAGTGGGCATCACCATCCAAAAATCCTCAAGATTGGGGAATGAACAAACATAATGGGAGAATGCAACTATGGGCTAAAATTGATTTATTATTCTATTAATGGAAGAACTTGTATCAGTGATATAAAGGCAGTGGCCACCAGAGGTTCTGAGGGAAAGGAGAGGGAAGAATAGATGTAATATGAGGATATTTTTGGGACATTGGAAATGTCCTACTTGACATTGAAATGATGAATATAGTCCCTTATGTATTTTGTCATAACCTACAAAATTTTTTGAGACAGAATGTAAACTATAATGTAAACTATAGTTTCACAGTTAGTAGCAATGCTTCAATATTTGTTTGTCAATTGTAACAAATGTTCCACACTAATGAAAGATGTTGTTAATGTAGGAAAATGCGTGAGGGGCAGGGGGTGGGCATATGGGAATCTCCTATATTTTTATGTAACATTTATATAATCTAAAGCTTCTTTAAAAGTGAAAAATAATTTTAAAAACCTTATTGGAGTCATACATAACAATCTGGGATGTTAATGGTGATCTTCCTCCTACTCCTGGTGTGGGCTCAGGTATCCTTCACCAGTACTGTTTTACCTCTGTACTGCTGGCTAGTGCCCTGGACCAAGCCATCATAGTTATTAGGAGTCGTCTTGGAATCTTCACACTGAGCTAACCAGTGAGGAGTAGGAAGAGTGAGGTCCTCCTTTTTTTCAACTCACTCTACTCTGTGCACCCATAAATGCTGGAGCTCTGGCGGCTCCAAATGTATTCTCATTTTTATGTTTCTTTTGACTATTTAAAGCTCTTTGTGATTCCATATGATTTTAAGATCTTCCAAATAAAAAAAAAATTGTGCAAACAAAAAATGCAATAATAATTACTTTTATATATACCCAGGTAATTATAATTACCAGGGCTCTTTATTTCTCCAAATGGATTTAAATTACTTTCTAGTGTCTTTTTCTTTCAGCTTCAAGGACTCCTTTTAACATTTATTGTAGGGCAGGACTAAGGATTAATACTAATCAACTCCCTCAAACCTTGTTCACTTTGGAATGTCTTTATTATTCTTTCATTTATTATGTATAGTTTTTTTCTGGATATAGAATTCCTGGTTGATATTTGTTTTTTTTTCATCCAGTACTTCAAATATGTCATCCCCCTGTGTCTTATCTCCATATTTTCAGATAGGAAATGTTTCTCATCTTATGCCGACTGCCTTGCATGTTGCCTGTTAGTACTATCTTGCTGCTTTCACAATTCTCTCTTTATCTTTGTCTTTATATAGTTTGACTTTAATGTGTCTTGGTGTGGATATCTATGAATTTGTCCTCTTTGAAAGTCATTGAACAACTTGGATATGTAGATTCATGTCCTTTATCAAATTTACTATTTTGGACATTTTTTCTTCATATATTCATTATGTGATACTTTGTTCTCTACTCTCTTTCTGGAGATTTCTTTAGGTATATGTTTGCATGATTTATGGTATCCCACTGGTTTTTAGACTCTGTTCATATGTTCCCTGATGGAAACTTGAATCACTTGTGGAAGAAGGTATTTATAAATACCACCTACAATCACATTTTCCCAGTTGCAGAAATGAGGACAGTAATTTTATTATTATTTCTATCCTTTTGTTACATATATATTTGTGTGTTTTGGGTATGTGTATATATTTTTTTCTTCCCTCACTTAATCCAGTTTTCATATCACTTATGTATATTAGATTTACCTCATAGTTTTAAATTGCAGGATCTCAAGTTAAAGAGTGAACATCACACATTGGCTGGCATCCTTTACTGAGGAAGAGGTTAGTATCTTTTTAGTTGTACAAACCTATTCGTATCATGTTAAGTTGAAGGACAGTTTGTTTTTGTCTTTATTTGTAGATTAATTATGATGTCAGGAGTTGTGGATGAGTGTCAAGTTAAAATCGGTTGATTTTGATAGCTAATTTGACATGTCAATTTACTGCACTATGATATCTAGTTATTTGGTCAAACACTACACTTTTTGTTTCTGGGAATGTATAACATAGAAAGAGTTAATACCTAGAATCAAGTGACTTTAAGTAAAGGATATTACCCTCAGTAAGGTGGTGGGCCTCATGCAATCAGTTGGAAGTATTAAAAATGAGAGCTGAGAGTTCTAAGTATTAGAAAGAAATCTAACTCAGAATTATACCATGAACTCCTCCTTGTCTTGTCCTATAGACTTGAACTTAAGGCTTCAACCCCACTGCTCCCCAAATTTTAAGACTCAGTTGTGCTCTATGTATTACACACAATCTAGTCTGCACAATCTCATGAGCTAATTCCTTATAACAAATCTCTCTCTCTCTCTCTCTCTCTCTCTCTCTCCATACACACACACAAACACACATCTACACACATAAATATATGAATACACATTTATCCCTTACAGATAGTGTTTTTTCCCATTGTGTTTTCAGTATATTGTAGGTCTGCATAATAAATGTAATAGCAATTTTTGGGGAGTTTTGAAGATGCTGAAGCCAACACATGAAGTCCAGCAGATGACACCAATAAAGTTCTGAAATTCTGAAAGGCATAAAATATATGTATAATATTGCATAATATCAACATATTTTCTCATTAATACCATAAATATACAGTTTCTTTTTTAAAAGTTAATTTTAACATTTAGTAAAAAGTTAGAGTTTACAAAAAGAGCACAAAAACCAGCAGAAAACATACAAAAGCTAGAAAAATAGAGAAAGCATAAAAAGTTTAATAACTCATAAATTCATAAAATGCATGGATGGTTACATATATTACCTGTACAGTATGTATTTCACTGTTTAATAATATGACTGAACAATTTTACATTTTATTTCCTTAAAATTAAATTTGTGGTTAAAGAACTGTGGTTCTACACACTGGTTAGCTGATGCCAAGTATGTTTATGGCAATCTCACATGACATCTCACAGTGATCTCATAGTGATTTTTCATCTCAAGCTTCCTGTATCTTGTGTTGTATAAATGCCATAAACTTTATTAAAATCATGGGTTCCAAGCCTATTGTTTCCAGTGGTTCAGAAAGTACCTTCAGGAAACCGAGGAATGTGAGGAACTTGAAGGAAAAAGTAGACTCGTTAGGTATGCTTCTTTCAGGCAAAATAGCTGTTCTGGTTGGCCTCCATTGCAAGTGTTAAGGAGTCAATCCCAAGGTATATCAAGAAAAAAGAGAAGGAAGGCCACCAAGCCATTTAGTAAGCTACAGCAACAATTGCAAAGCATTTGCATAAACGACGAGATCCATATATCTACTACCTGGAAAATGCAACCATCTTTTGGGTGCAGGATTGTTATAAAAAGGCATTCCTGTAGACTCTGGTATCATGTTAAAAAAAGTCCTTATATGATTCCCTAAAGGTAAATGATGGTAAAGGGTCTACTCCTACAGATTTTCAGGCCAGCAAAGCTGGTTTGGAAATTAAGAAAAAAAAAAAATTTAACCTATGCATTGTAAAGGTAATGGGACAGACATATCTGTCAATCAAGAAGCAGCTAGGGAGTTTCTTGAAACCCTGAAGTTTTCCACTACAGATGCAAGAAAAAGATCCTCATGCTTTCTGTCTGTCTGGTTGTAACAACCAAGATTGAATGGGGAAATACAGGAAATTCTAAAAACATGGAGAATGGAAAATAATCTGAAATGCAGAAGTAAACTTGTAAACAGCAAAAAAAAAAAAAAAAAGGCTTTTGGATAGGGTAACTGTAGCAGTTTGGCAGTTTGATATAGCTATGAATTCCAAAAATAAATATTGGATTATGTTTGTAAACTGGTCTGTTAATCTGGCCATGATTAAGTTATGATTAGGGCATTGACTGGGACAGGTCAGTAGGGCATTGAGCCCCACCTCTTGGTGGGTGGAGAATCAAATATAAAAGGCATGGCAAAGGACAGAGTTGTAGCAGTTTTGATGTTGGGGTTCTGATGAGTCAGAGAAGGCCCCAGGAAAAGAGACAAGTCATTCACCTGACAGTTCACAGCTGGCCTTGTGGAGAGAGGCAGAGCCTAGAGAGCCTCATAGTCTATAGCCGACCTTGTGGAGGAAACAGAGGAGTTAAGCCCAGAGAGAAACTAAGCCCCAGGGAGAGAGGAATCCAAGAAGCCTGAACCCTGGCACATGTCAGCAGCTGTTTTGCTCTAACATGAAGCAACAGACTTTGGCGAAGGAAGAAACTTATGCTTATAGCCTGGTAACTGTAAGCTTCTACTCCAAATAAATACCCTTTATAAAGACCAACAGAATTCTGGTATTTTGCATCCGCACAGCTTTGGCTGACTAATACAGTAACTCTGCTCTATTGTGCCAATTATTTTAGGGTTAAAGGATTAATAAGAAAGACAGCCCTAACATATAAACCTGCTAACTCTTAAGGTTTGAATGGAAAGGAAAAGTGCCAGCTGCTAATCTTCTGAATGTTCAACAAGAAAATGGTATAAAATGGATGATCAAAGAATTTTTCATTGACTTGTTCCATCAGTGTTTTGTGCCAGAGCTTAGAAAATTCCTTGCCAGCAAAATACTAGCTTTAAAATGTTTTTACTTCTGGACAATGCCCAGAGCCACCCAGAACCACATGAGTTCATTGTTGAAGGCATTGAAGTCATCTACTGCTACCTAAAACATCTCTCATTCAGCATTTTGATTGGGGGTAATATGGATATTTAAAGCACAGTACACATTCCACTCAATGTATCATATCATAGAGACTATTGAAGAAAACCCTGACAAAGAATGGAAGGAGTTCAATATTGTCAATGTGTTAATGTCATTGACAGAGCTCCAAAAGCTAAAAAAAAAAAAAAATTCAGACTTCTTCTCTGGTAGGAAGGGAAGGCCAAAATTTCTTTTTGAGATTTTCCAGATCAAGCCACTAACCCCAACAATGTGGAAGAGATAACTGTACTGATAAACACATATATTCCGTCAGTTTAGTTTTATGGAGAAACCTGACTACTTACATAGGGAGTACTGCTACTTTTTCAATGAATAAGGGTTGAATTTGAATTTTGAAAACTTCTTTAATTTGTTTCAACAGATATTTGTGTTTATCATTACATAAATTTTGCACCTTCCAGGTTAACTTCATTCCCATGAATTTTAATAATATTGACACTCTTATAAATAGAATTGTTTCTTTCTTTCATCTTTGGATTGTTCATTGCTATTGTGTATATATAGAACTTATTTTAGGGAGTTGGTATTGTTTCTACAATTTTCTGAATTCATATATTACAATTAATAATTTTTGTGTGTGTCTGTGGATTTGATCGTGATACATATATGTATATGAATATCAGCTGTGAATACAGTTTATTCCTTTATAACTTGTGTGCCATTTATTTATTTAATTTTCTGCCTAATTGCTAAGGCTAGAAATATGTTACCTAATTTGAATATAAATGATAAAATAAGGCATCCTTGTCAAATTTTGGTCTTAGAGGAAAGTCTTTTAAATTTTGCCTTTGAGCATAATGTTGGAGGTAGTTTTTAAATAGATGTTCAAAAACTGATAAATAGATGTTCTTTAACAGGTTGAGGAAGTTCCTTTCTAATTTTAATTTGTTGAATGTTGTTATCATGAAATGATACTGATTTTTTCAAAATTTTTGTATCACTCTTTTGCGTGTACATAGATATGTTTGTGTGCATTATATTTATTGATATTAGCTTTTAGCATTTCAAATGTTGAACATTTGTATCTCTGGAAAAAATTCCTATATGATGTTGGTGTGTAATTCTTTTAATATTCTTCTGGCTTCAGTTGAATAGTATTTTGTTGAGTAATTTTGCATGTATAATCATATACTAATTGGTCTATACTTATCTTAATGATGATGGATGTGGTATCAAGATAATTCTAGCCTATTAGAATGAGTTAGGAAATGATCATTTCTCTTATTCATTTTGGAAATGAAGAGAATTGATATGAATTCTTCCTTAAATATATGGTAGAATTCAGTATTGAAGCATCCTGGCCCTGAGCTTAGCTTTTTGGAAAATGTTAATTATTGGTTGAATACCTATACTTGTTATTTATTTTTTATCCAGTCATTTTTGGCAGTTTCTGAGTTTCTAGGAATTTGACCATTTCATCAGAAGGATCTAAATTGTTGGTATAAAATTATTCATAGAATTGTCTTTAAAATTATTTCTTTTTATAAGGTTAGTAGTAGTAATGTTCCCATTTTCATTACTGATCTTAGGAATTTGAATAATATTTTCTCTTTGTCAGTCTTGCTAGATTGCCAATTTTATTCTACTTCCAAAGTTACTGTAATACTTCTTGATTTTCTCTAATGTTTTTCTATTTTCTTACCTCTGCCTTAATCTTTATTATTTCATTTATTTTATTTATTACCCTGAGTTTGAACATTAGTTTTATCTTCTATTTCTAAATCATATTCTTGTTTTATAAGCATTTAAAACTATATATTTTCTTTTGAGTACTGGTTTCTCTGCAAGCAAAGTTTTGCATGTTGTATTTTTATTTTCATTAATCTCACAGTATTTTCTGAATTCCTTTTTGTTCTCTTCTTTAAGACTTTGATGGATTAAGAGTGTGCTGTTTAAATTCCAAATGCTAGTGCATTTTCCAGTTTTTCTTTGGTTATTGATTTCTAATTAGATTCCATTATTGTCATAGAATATGCTTTGTATAACTGTAAATTTTTATAATATATTGGATCTTCTTTGAAGGTTTCTCACGTAGATTAAAATGGATAATAGACAATGTGTACTGGAGAAGAAGAATTCATATCCTTTTTTTCAGATAGAGAATTGTGTATATATGTTAGGTGTAAAGCTCTCTACTTTCTTATTTATCTTTGTTGTCTACCTATTATTAAAAGTGGGTTATTGAAGTCCTTAAATATTATTGAGGAGGTATCTATTTTTTAATTCAATTTGAACAATGTTTTCTTCATATATTTTAATGACTACATCATAAGCATGATACTTTCTTTTATAAATGTTTTATGAATGTTATGAATTGATACTCTTAACAATATGTGATTTCCTTCACTGTCTCTTGCAAGAATTTTTTAAACTTACAATATATTTATTTCAATAGGTTTAGCAATCTCAACTTTCTTTTGGTTATGGTTTGAATGGAATAAATTCTGTCCTTTCTCTTTCAACATTTTGTTTCTTTGGAACTTGAGTGAATCTTCTTTAGTCAGGGTATAGCTGAGTTTTGTTTTTCTCCAATTCTCCTAATTTCTGTATGTCAAATGGAGCACAATATCCACTTATGTTTAAAGTAAGTACTGCTAAGTTATGACTTTCTTCTTCTAATTTGCAGTTTTGTTTTTCAATATGCCATTTTTGTTCCATAATTCCTCTATTACTGCTGCTCATGTGTTTAAATAATTTTTATTTTAGTAAACAATTTTGATTTCATCTCATTTCCTTTTTCTGCATATTTTTAAGTAATTTTACCTGCATTAACAACAATTTACAATGAGTAATTCATTAATTTGTGCTTTTTTCATAGAAGAAAATAGAATACTTAAAAACCACAAATACATAGTACTTGCACTTATGGTGATTAATATAAATTTCTTTACTAGTCTTCTATATTTCCCATTATGATGTAAAATTTATGTCCAATGTACTTTCATTCAGGCTCAAAGGTTCTCTTTAACATTTCATGTAAGAAGCAATAGTGATAATCTACGCCAATTTTTGTTTAAGTGAGAATTTCTTAATTTCATCTTCTTTTTGAAGGATTGCTTTTGATGACATAGATATCTTGCATTAGAGTTGTTATTATTTCTACCTTTTAGCATTTTAAAATGCCAACCCACTGTCTTCTGTTCTCCATGGTCTCTGATGGAAATCAGCTGTTAATATTATGGGGGATCCACTACATGTGAAAAGTCAATTATTTTTGCTGTTTTAAAGAATCTTTGACATTAGCTTCCAAACATTTTATTATTATGTGTTTCAGTGCAAAACTCTTTTAGTTTATCTTACATGAGTTTGATGAGTCTCTTGGATTTCACTACGTCTTTTATAAAACAAATTTTGTAAGAGTTTGGCAATGATTTCTGTTTTTCCTATCCTTCTGGGTCTATCCTTATGCATTTGATGCTATACTTGAGAGTGGCCCATATGTCTTTTAATCTATGTTCATGTTTTTCCTTCTTTTTTCTTAATTCTGTTCTTCACTATGGATTAGTTAAATTAACCTATCTTCAAGATTATTGATATTTTTCTTATGTGGCTCAAATATACTTTTGAACCACTTTAGTGAAATTTTAATTTCAATCATTGTATTTTTCAACTCCACAATTTTTTTAAATAATTTCTATTTCTTTATTAATAACCTCAATTTAGAGAACATCACTCTTTCGCTTTCCTGTAGCTCTTTACCCATTGTATTTAATAACTCATTGTTCATATTAAAGGTAGTGTTAATTTTTTTTTAATTTTTTTTATTTATAAAATGATATATAAACACATATGCATATATGTGCATTTGTTTACATAAATGTTATTTGTTATATATATATATACATTTTATAAAGGTGCCTAGATTACCCAAATATTACTCAGAAACTACAGGGATTCCCATGCTCCCCACCGCCCACACCCCCGAAAACACCCCACACAACCATTCCCCATCCGTGTGGTACTACACCCGCAATGGATATACAC
>JAQZBX010055411.1:0-18424 GCA_029593785.1 Cabassous unicinctus | reverse complement strand
GAACCCGGGGCCTCTCATATGGTAAACGGGTGCGCTATCCATTGCGCCACAGCCGCTTCCTGCCGTGAGGTTGCTGCATCAGCCCACCGCACCGCTCAGGCCGGCGTGCCCTCACAAGGAGGCCTCGGGGCGCGAACCCGGGCCTCCCATATGGTAAACGGGGGCTCTATCCACTGAGCCACACCCGCTTCCCTATTGTCTATACTTTAATATTTAGATATATGATCTAGATGATTTCATTGTTGTGGATGGTATAAGGTAGATGTCAAAGACTAATTGTTGGGAAGCAGATGTGGCTCAAGTGATTGTGGGCTCCGGTCTACCACACGGGAGGTCCCTGGTTCGGTTCCGGTGCCTCCTAAAGAAGACAGCGAGCTGGCGCGACGGGCAGGCATGGCAAGCGGACACAACAAGATGATGCAACAAGAGACACAAGAAGAAAAACATGAGAGACACAACAAAGCAGGGAGCAGAGGTTCCTGGTGTCTCCTAAAAGAGGACAAGCAGGATGGCGAGCTGGTGTGACGGGCAGGCACGGCGAGCTGACGCAACAAGATGACGCAACAAGAGACACATGAAGAAAAACACAACGGGACATATAACAAAGCAGGGAATGGAGGTGGCTTAAGCAATTAGGCACCTCCCCCCCACCCCACATCTGAGGTTCTGGGTTCAGGTCCCGGTGCCTCCTGAAGAAACAAAGAAGACGAACAGACACAGCAAGTGCAAACAATGAGGGGATAGGGAGAGAGAAATAAATAAAATAAATCTTTAAAAAATAAAAGACTAATTGTTTGGGAGCAGGTGTAGCTCAGTGTGTATGAAGTCCCAGTTCAATCCCAGGTACCTCCTGAAAAAAAAAAAAATTTGTTTTCTTGTGGATACCCAATCACACAAGCACCATTTATTGGCCATTTTCCCCCAATGTACCTCAATATTTCTCTTGTCATAAATCAGTAATGATATATTTGTGGGTAAGTTTTTAGAATCCATTTTTTTCCATTGGTCTATATATCTGATGACCTTATGCCAATATTATACTATCTTAATTGTAATAGTTTTATAATGATTCTTAATAACTAGTTGTGTAAGTTCTCCAGATTTGTTCCTATTCTTCAGTTTTGTCTTGGCCATTTTTTTGCTTCTTACATTTCCATCTAAACTTTAGAATTAGCTTATCTGATTATCTGCTGGAATTTTGCCTGGGGTTGCACTGAATCTATAGAACAATTTGGGACAATTTATATCCTTAATAATTGAGTATTTCAATATATAAACATAATATATACCCCACCCCACTTATTTAGGTCTTATTTAATTTCTCTCAGTAATGATTTGTGGTTTTCAATGTAGTGGTCTTACACATCATTTGTTAGATGTTTTCCTAGATATTTTCCATTTTGATGGTTTCAATGGTATTATATAATATTTTTCATTTTATATTTCTTTCTTGGTAGTATTTAGAAAGTATAAAGAAGTAAAAACAGCTTTTATTTTGAACTTGAATCTAGAACATTGCTAAATGATAATGTATTGCTCTAGATTCTTTATTTTCTATATACATCATCATGTCATCTGTGAATGATAACAGGTTTATTTATTTTATTCAGTCTATAAGCCCTTTATTACTAGTCTAATCTTAATGCATTGGTTGTAACCTCCAATAAAGATGTGACAATAGGCATCTTTGTTTGATCCTGATCAAACAAAGATCAGGATTGGGAGAAAGCATCCAATTATCATCATTGATTATGGTAATTTATCATTAATTATGATTTGGTGTAGAATTTTCATATGATGTATATAAGATTAAGGAAGTTTTTTTTTCTGTTCCTAGTTCACTAAGGGTTTTGTTATGAATGTTGAATTTTATCAGATGTTTTTTTCTGAATCTATTAATGAGATATTTTCTGTTAATGTGATTACATTGATTTTTAAATGTTAAACCACCCTTATATTTCTGAATAAACACTACATAGTCATGATATATTACACTTGTTATATTTTTCTTGATTTGCTATTTTGATAAGCCATTTTGCATCTACGTTTATGAGATATATCTTGTCAGATTTTAGTATCAAAATTACTGGCCTTTTAGAATGAGTTGAGAATTTTTCCTTTTTTTCTATTCTCTGGCGGAGTTTGCATAAGATTGATGCTACTTCTTTCTTAAATGTTTAGATGAATTCTGTGGTGAAGCAATTCAGGCATGGAGTTTTCTCATGGGAAAATGTTAAAATACTGGTCAAAATTCTTTAACAGATTTAGGAGAACTCAGAGTTTCCATTTCTTCTTGTGTCAATTTTTATGTTTTGTTTTTCAAGAAAATTAGCCATTTAACTGCATTGTCAAATGTTGAAAAGTTGTTCATTGAATTATCTAATTATCTTTAAAAACATCTGTAGAGGCTGTATTTCATTCAGGAAAGATCACTCCTGACCAACCAACTGACCTACTGACCTTCTTTCCTTCCTTCCTTCCTTCCTCCCTCCCTCCCTCTTTCCCTCTCTTTCTATTTTCTACCTATCTCTTTCTTTGCTACATTTTGCTAGAGGTTTTTCAATTACATGACTTTTTCAAAGAACCAAATTGTCATCTTTGTGTTTCTCTATTGCATATTTGTTTTATATTTCACTGATGCCTGCTCTTATCTTTGTTATTCCCTTTTCATGTGCTCTCTGACTTGATTTGCTATTCTTTTTCTACTTTCTTGTGATGGAAGCATACAATTAACTTTTAGCTTTTCTTCTTTCCTCATATTTGAGGCTTTATATTGAATTCTAAGCACTACTTTAGTTGCTGCCCATAAGTTGGTATGTCATATATTTATTTCCATTCAGTTGAAAATATTTTCAATTTTCCTTTTGACTTATGTTTTATTTAGGAAGTTATCACTTAATTTCCAAAGAGTTGGAGAATTTCTTGTTACCTTTTTTGTTATTTGTATTAGTCAGCCAAAGGCGTGCTGATTCGAAGTATCAGAAATCAGTTGGCTTTTATAAAGTATTCATGTGGGGTAAAAGCTTACGGTTACAAGGCCCTAAGAAGTCCAACTCAAGGTTATGTCCTTACCAAACTCTGTTGCCAAGTGTTGAAGCAAGATGGTGGGCAACGTCTGTGGAGGTTCGGCTTTCCTTTACCCTTTTAAGTCTCTGTGGGTTCAGCTTCTTCTGATCTCAGCTGCAGGTTGGCATAGGGCTCATCTCTCTTCCCGGGGCTCATTTTTTCCAGGCTCAGCTGCTCTGGTCTCTTCATAAGGTCACCTGTAAACTATCAGGTGAATGGCTCATCTCTCTGGGGCCTCTGCCGTGTCTATGAAGCTGTCTCTCTTCCTCTGTGTATCTTCTTCTTGTATCTCCTTCTGTGTTCTCCTTGAGTGTCTTTTATATAGCCCACCAAGAGGCTGGGGATTCAACTCTGAGTCACCCTAATGACATGGTTGAATCAACTCTGAGTCACCCTAATGACATGGTCGAATCAAAGCCCTAATCTTGATTTAATCAAGTAAATGTAAAGCCTTTGAATTTAAATCAAAGGGTATCATGCCCAGAGGAACAGACCAGTTTACAAACATAATCAATATCTCTTTTTGGAATTCATAAATAATATCAAACTGCCACATTATTTTTCACTCAATTCCACTGTGGTTAGAGAATACACTATTTTATTGACCAATCAGCTCCAGATATTAGAAGAAATCTACAAAAGTTAGCACTAGGGCCCCAAACCCCAATGAATTCTTTTAGAAACAGCTTTTTCCATCTTCAACAACCACGACAAGGCCACCGAGGAGGCAAAGGTAAGGAGGAACAGGCAAAAGGCTCACCTTACAGCATTCGCCACGGGCAGTGGCCTCTCACCTCAGGACCTCCCCGGCTTGGGCTGCAAAGTATCAAGATCCTGCTTTAACTGCGGGGAACTGAGCCCCTGGAAGAGAGAATGCCCCAAATTATTGCGACCCCACAGGGAGCCTCCTGGTACCTGTCCCCTATACGGGAAAACAGGTCACTGGTCTTGGGAGTTCACCAAACCCCAAAAGAGGGGCAGGGCGCAGCCATGGGCTCTTGTGGCAATGACCGGGGAGACTGACTGGGCCCCGGGAAAAAAGTGGCTCCTTGGAAAACACCACGGAACACTGACTTAGGGGAGCCCCGTGTGACCTTCGATGTGGCAGGTAAGACTATGAAGTTTCTAATTGATATGGGAGCCACCTATTCAGTTCTGACCTGTTACTTCAAACCTCCCTCTTCCCAAACCTGTCTGGTAGTGGGAATTGATGGTAAATCTAAAATTAGATCCTTTTTGGAGCCTCTCCTTTGTCAGGTAGGAAACCTAATAGTAAGTCATCAATTTCTAATAGTCCCTGAATGGCCTAGCCCCTTACTGGGACAGAACTTACTTCGTACCCTGGGGGCATGCATTCAATTAGTAGGAATAAATAAAACCCCTAAAATGTCTGTAACCCAGTGCCCAAAAGAAGAATGTGGAGCCTCGTGCTTGGGCATGATATTAAATAAGGAGCTAGATGCCATGTCAACAGCTATACCCCAGGAAATAAGTAAGGAAGTAAATCCTATGGTCTGGAAAGCTGGGGTGCCTGGATGTGCTCTCTGGGTTCCCCCAGTTTCCATCTCATCTCCATAAAAAACAGTATCCCTTGAAAAAAAGAAGAAATGAATGGGCTCAAGCCCATGATAAAAAAGTTTTTAGAAACTGGCCTTCTAATTCCCTGCCAGTCCCCCTGTAATATCCCTGTACTTCCAGTAAAAAAGCCAAAAGGCACCTACAGGTTAGTTCAGGACTTAAGAGCAATTAATAATTTTGTAATTCCCATTCATCCACTAGTGCCTAACCCTCATACCCTGCTAAATCAAGTCCCAGAAGATGCAGCTTGGTTCACTGTCCTAGACTTAAAGGATGCTTTTTTTTGTATCCTACTCCACACACATGGACTCCCAGTTCCTTTTTTTTTTTTTTTTTTTAGGTACTGGGCCCAGGGATTGAACCCAGGACCTCTTATATGGGAAGCCAGCACTCAGCCACTGAGCCACATTAGCTCCCCTGAGTTGTTTTTTTGTTGTTGTTGTTGTTGTTGCTTGTTTTGTTTTTGTTTTTAGGAGGCACTGGGGACCGAACCCAGGACCTCCCGTGTGGGAAGCAGGCGCTCAACTGCTTGAGCCACATCTCCTCCCCTTCCAGTTCCTTTTTGCCTTTGAATGGCGGAGTCCAACTTTAAACCTCCCATTCAACTCACGTGGACCATGTTGCCACAGAGCTTCCAAGACAGCCCCCAAATATTTGGAAATGCCTTAGCCCAGGACCTAGCCGATCTCTACTTGCCTCAGAGCTCCCCCTCACAGTATGTGGATGATCTGTTGCTTTGCAGCCCTACAAAAGAGATCTCAGATGCCAACACCATTTTAGTCCTTAATTTCCTAGCAGACAGGGTTACGGGGTATCAGCATCCAAGGCACAAATCTCTCGACAGAAAATCTCCTATCTAGGGTTTCTTCTCACCCTGGGGGAAAGAGCTCTCTCCCCAGAAAGAGTCCAAACCATCACAAGTATTCCCCAGCCCCAAACGAAAAACCAACTGTGGGCATTCCTGGGAATGGCAGGATATTGTAGATTGTGGATACCCAGATTGGGTGAAATAGCCGGGCCATTATATCATGCCACCACTGGAGCAGATTACCAACCCCTGGACTGGGGACAAAGCCAAGAAACTGCCTTCCGAACTCTGAAAAAGGCTCTAATCAGTTCCCCAGGTCTGGGGATCCCTAATCTTAGTAAGCCATCCATCCTGTAGGTAACCGAGTAGAAGGGAAAGGCCCTAGGAGTGTTAGTCCAGAGACTAGGCGAGTGAGCTCAACCAGTAGCTTCTCTCTCCAAACCCCTCAATGACACAGCCCAGGAATGGCCACCTTGCCTGAGGGCAGTGGGGGAAACTACCCTTTAATTGAACCAGCTACCAGAATGACCTGGAGACAACCTCTCGCAGTCTTCACCCACACCAGGTAAAAGATGTACTTGAAGCCAGAGGCCATCCATGGCTTACAGGTAGCTGATTAAATAAATACCAGGCTCAATTACCAGAGACCCTGAAGTGCAGCTAAGAGTATGTCAAACCCTCAACTTAGCCACCCTACTACTGGCAGGAGGAGAGAGCCCAAGGTCAGATCATAAGGGGGCTCTCCTTCACTCCTGTCTGGAAACTCTCAACCAAAACTACACAAACAGGCCAGATTTAAAAGACGAGCCTCTAGCAAACCCAGACTTTGAGTGGTTCACAGATGGAAGCAGTTTTATCAGGGAAGGAATTAAAAGAGCCGGTTATGCAGTGGTCTCCCAATTTAAAATTATAGACGCCTGTAGCTGTTTGGCAGTTTGATGTTATTATGAATTCCAAAAATCTATATTAGATTATGCTTGTAAATGGATCTGTTCATCTGGGCATGATTAAGTCATAATTGGGTCTTTGATTGGGCCACGTCAGTAGGGCATTGATCCCCACCCCTTGGTGGGTGGGGGAATCAAATATAAAAGGCAAGGCAAAGGCCAGAGGGAGCAGTTTCGATGTTGGAGTTTTGATGTTGGAGAGAAGGCCTCAGGAGAAGAGAAGTGAGCCGTTTGCCTGAAAGTCTACAGCTGACCTTGTGGAGGACCCAGAGGAGCTGAGCCCCGAGAGAAACGCAGCCCCGGGAAGAGAGGAACCCAAGAAGCCTGAACCCTGGCAAACGTCGGCAGCTGTCTTGCTCCAACATGTGGCAATGGACTTTGGTGAGATAAGAAACTTACGCTTTATGGCCTGGTATCTGTGGACTTCTACCCCAAATAAATACCCTTTATAAAGACCAACCCATTTCTGGTATTTCGCATTAGCACCCCTTTGGCTGACCCTTCGCCTTGGGACCTCAGCCCAGAAGGCAGAGTTAATTGCCCTGACCGGAGGCTTAACGCTGACAGCTGGGAAAGAGCAAACACTTACAGACTCCAAGTACGCGTTCCTGCTCCTCCATGCTGTTCTGCTGTGTGGCGAGAACAGGGTCTGCTTACTAACCATGGGCCACCTATTAAACACCAGCAAGAAGTCTTAAACTTATTAGAAGCTCTTCTGTTTCCCCCAGGAGATCGCTATTGCTCAGGGCACCAAAAAGCAGACTTTGCAGTAGCTAGGGGAAACGCTGGAGCAGATGAGGCAGCTAAAGCCACAGCACAAACCCAAACCGCCCTCCTGGCCCTCATCCCTGAACCTGTCTCACTCCCTAGGGCTCCAGAGTATACTCCAGACGAGCAAGCTAAAGCAGGTAGCCTGGGATTCACTCCAGAAGCTAGTGGGTGGCTCGTTCAGGAAGCTCAAGCCTTCCAGCCAGGAGGCAGCACAGTGGGAAGTCCTTCACGGGCTCCACCAAGCCACTCATCTAGGGAGAGATGTCCTGACCTGCTTAGCCACAAGGATTTTTGAAGGCCAAGCCCTGGCAAAAGCAATCAAGGAGGTCACCAGAAGTTGCTCCGTATGTGCAATTAATGACCCAAACCTCCTCCCTTAAGCCCAGCCATCCAGCTGTGGGGATGGTACCCTGGGGAGGACTGGCTAATAGATTTTACCCATGTGCCATCTTGCCAGGGACATAAGTGCCTCCTAGTGTTAGTAGATACTTTGACTGGATGGGTGGAAGCATTGCCCGCTAGAAGGGAAACAGCAAACAAGTGGCTAAAGTCCTTCTAAAGGAAATCATCCCCAGGTCCAGGCTGCCTAAGTCCCTCCAAAGTGACGCGGGGCCAGCCTCTACCAGCAAAATAACTCGGGGGCCACCAACTGCCCTCGGAATTAAATTCCATCTTCATAGCTCCTGGAGACCTCAATCCTCAGGGAAGGTAGAACTAACCGGACCCTAAAACAAATTCTAGTCAAGCTTTGCCAGGAAACTACTTGACCTTGAGTCACCAATCTACCCGTGGGTTTGCAGAGGCTGCATCTACCTCCCAAAGGCCCGCTTCAGCTCAGCCTCTTTTTTTCAGTTTTATTTTCTGCCGTAACAAACCTTTAAGTGCTAAACAAAATAAGTGGGTCAACAGCACCCACGCACCAGTACAGGCAAAAATTGGGCTTCAATAACGAAGGGGCACCTACTCCAGCAAGCAATGCCCTAGGGAGGGATACACTGCCTAGGAGTGGACTCAAGGTTGGGCCTCAGCCTCCTTTTCCCGGCCGCGGCTTAGCAAAAAACGGTGGCCTAATGCGCTGCATGGTCCGCCCCACCTGGGAAGGCTGGTTGAGAAAGGAGGTGATGGAAATTTGGAGGATGCCAGGGTCGTCAGCAGTTAAACGGACGATTAGGTCACTGCCAGCCACTCTCAGCTCCTTCTGAACCTCCCCTCGGTAGGGTTCGGCTTCTGCGATCAGGGACCAGCGCGCAACCTCCGCCTCCATGAAAGACAGGAAAGGCACGGTGAGGGCGAATCCCGCAGTTGGTTTCGGCGCCCTCCTGCGGCTCCATCCCTCCCTGAGACCTGCAGGATCCCCTCGAGCTGAGGACCACCACCCGCCTGCGCCGCTCCCGCCCGCGGAAGGGCCGCCTGAGCCCCCTGCAGGGCCGGGACCGCCCTGGCCCGCCGCGCGCCCGCGCCTCCGCCTGCCTTCCCTCTCAGCCCCGCTGGCACGCGGCGGCCCTCTCCGCCTGCCTCTGAGGGACCGAGCTTCGCTCCAGCTCAGCCTCTTTGGCATGGTCTGTGGGCAGCCTTTTCTCACTGAGGACCTAGTACTAGATCGGGAAACCCAAGAACTCACCAGATATTTTTGTAAACCTAGGAAAAACTCAACAAATCGTCCAGGAGCTTGGAAACAAAATTCTCTCTAGCCCCAATCATGAGCTGCCTTTACCTAAAGTAAAAACTGGAGACCAGATTTTAATTAAAACCCGGCAGGAGAACAGGTCTCACCCCCAGTGAGAGCCGAAGTGGACGCGTCCTTACTCTGTGGGGCTGATCATGCCCACAGCTGTTAAAGGGATTCCAGCTGGGTGCACTTATCCCGCGTGAAGCCTGCCGTCCAAGAAACCGCCAACACATCGGGGACACCTGCTGAGACGCGTTAGTCATTGGACCCTCAGAAGTATCTCTTCAAAAAGCAAAAGCTTAAGTACCTAATGACACTACCCTCGCGGCCTGAACAACCCTGCAGCAGCCCCTGCTGGCCTTGCATCCTCATTCTAGCCTCTATTCTTATAACTATTCTGTTTCTCCCTGTTTGGACCCTCCTGTAGCTTACAATTTGTTTAGATCCTAAAAAGCAAAAGCTAAATACTTAATGACAACACCCTCGCAGCCTGAGCCCTGCAGCAGCCCCTGCTGTGGCTTCCTCCTTATAGCTTCTATTCTCATAACTTGTATGCTCTTTCTCCTTTATTGGATAATAAAATACAAATTGTTGAGTTACTAGCATGGCAATCCTAAAAGCTCTTTTAATTGTTCTTCTTATTCCAATTCTCCCCACAGAACAAGCGAGTCCCAAACACCCTTTTTATTATTTAATCCAAAAGGCAGTTGAGATGTCTAACCTCTCCTCTTGTTGGGTGTGCACCCCCCAGTCAGTACAGATGATCGCCTGGCCAGCCGACTCCAGGGAATGGGCTGACACTCCTGCCCAAGGATTCCCACACGCCTCTGGCACTTCTAATACTACACTCCGGGCCCTCGATTTCTTTCCCTCGCTTGGACCTGCTCTCAACCTTTCTCGGCTCCCGAGTTGGTTTTTTCATTTTTTGCTTGTTTGTTTTTAGGAGGCAGGAAGTAGGTGCTCAATCGCTTGAGCCACATCCACTCGTCTGTTTTTAAAATAGCCTTCCTAGCAGGTGTGAAGTGGTACCTCATTGTGGTTTTGTGTAGTGTCAATGCTTTGTAATTTGTTAAGGCTGGCTCTGTGGCTTACATGGTCAATTTTTAATTAAGGTGTTCAAGTACTATTTCAAGGGGAGCAACACTGCATATAGTCAACCACTATATAACTTATGCGTGGTTGATGTAATTTTTGAGAGAAGTAGGTTAGAATCTCCCTGTATGATGTAAGCTTTGTCCTTTCTTGTTCTTGTAGACCTGCTAATTATTGCTTTCATGCTTGAGGATATGCTAATTTTAGACCTGTAAATCTATCTGGTGATTTATCATGGTATAGTAATTATTTTTATTTCTATTTAAAATTTCCTCTTGAGGTCTATACTGTTTAATCTTATAATAGCTATTTTAGTTTTCATTTTGTTATTGTATTTTAATCATGTCCCCTTTTAAATTTATATGGCTTGATTTTGTTTTACTGTTCAATTCTTACCATATTTTGAGGCAGGCTAGTTTAGGGAAAGGGAAGATGAGGCTAAATCCTGGCAGAAAAACATGGCTGCAAAACACATGGCCATGGAATCCCGCCTGGAAACCCCCAGAGGGAAAGACCCCACCAGAAGGCTGCTGGGAGGACCCGGCCATGAGAAGTCCATTTGGAATAAGATCTCATCCGGGGTCAAGGGAAAGCCCCGATACCCTTAAGGAGCCTCATCATTGGGCCCCCTCGGGCACTGATGGGAGGGGTAATCAATCAGAACAGCAAACAGCAGGGACCCCTCCCCTGAACATTAGTAAGGGGAGGAATAATTAATAGCTTAAAAGGTAACCACACGAGCCAAATCTCTCTCTGCCTGGAGCAGCCCACACCTACACCTGGGCATGCGTAATCTGTTATTTTCTCCCGTTTCTAGTCTCTTCTCCCATTTTTCTCTATAAACTACTGGCCTAACTAAACCAGCATGTTCTTAAATTCTTTTATGTAACATAGCTAAGAACCTGGAGGAATCTGGCTTCACTTTGACATTCAGTTATAATTCAAATCATTTTGGCTACAGTGACTATTGATATACATTTATTTCCTCCATTTTATGTGATTTCAATTGTCCCAATTATTATGTTTTACATCCATCTTGTTGCAAGTTTTGAATATTTTTCTTTTCCTCATTCTGCTCTTTGGGAATTTAAACACACTATGTAGATATTTTAACATGTAACTCAACTCTTCTGCTGAAAATCATCAGGACTATGACACATTTCAACATTCCTTGTCACCCTCCTGAATTATTTGCAACTATTGTCTAGTATTTTAGTTTTAGATGTCGTTCCAGAAATTAGACATTATAGTATATGGTTAAGTTTTGTTTTAATATCACCCTTTTATATACATATATTTTTGCCCAAGTTTTTTCCCTGCTTCTCAGATTTAGTATCTGTCATCCATTTCCTTCTACCTGAATAATGTCTTTCAGAGTTTCTTTTGGGGAGGCTTTGGGGGATATTGTCTGTCACTTTCCAAAAATGTCATTTTCCCCCAAATTCTTGAAAGATTGCTGCACTGGTTATAAATATCTTTGTTGAACTTTGTTTTCTTTGAAAAACATTGGAAATGATTCTCCATAGTCTTCATTCTTCTCCACTTTTTGGAGTTAATCTAATTACTATTCTTTTTTTTTCTCCTTCTGCCATTTCATGTTTCCTAATTTTTTCTTTCATGTCCTGTAAGTTCATTTTGATGTGTCTAGGTATGCATTTCATATTACATATCCTGCTTGAAATTCATGGGATTTCCTGGATCTGAGATTGGTAGATATCTAGGTCCTAATCCCTGGAGCCTGTGAATATTGCCTCATGGCAAAAAAACCTTTGCAGGTGTGATTAAGGATCTTGAGTGGAAATCTGTCCTGGATTATCCAGGTAGGCCCTAAATGCAATCAGAAGTGTCCTTATGAGAGGGAAGCAGAGGGAGATTACACAAAGAGGAAGACAATATGACCTCTGAAGGAGAATGCTGTGCTGCTGGCTTTGAAGGTGAATGAAGGGGCTACAGCTTAGAAATTCAAGGAATGCGACTCTAGAAGCTGGAAAAGGCAAGGAAATGGATTCTCCTCTAGAGCCTCTGAGGGGAGCACAGCACTCCTGACATTTTGACTTTGGACTAGTGAAACCAATTTCTGATTTCTGACATCCAGAACACAATAAATGTGTGTTGTTTTAAGCCACCAAATTTGTTGTGATTTGTTACACAAACCTACCAAATCCATGTTAACAGGACAAAACAGTCTCTTCAACAAATGGTGTTGGGAGAACTGGGTATCTATAACCAAAAGAATGAAAGAGGGCCCTATCTCACTCCCTATACAAGAATCAACTCAAAATGGAGCAAAGATCTAAATATAAAAGCCAGGACCATAAAACTACTAGAAGAAAATGTAGGGAAACATCTTCAAGGCCTTGTAGTAGGTGATGGTTTCTTGGACCTTACACCCGAAGCACGTGCAACAAAAGAAAAAATAGATAAATGGGACCTCCTCAAAATTAAACACTTTTGCACCTCACAGGACTTTGTCAAAAGGGTGAAAAAGCAGCCAACTCAATGGGAAAAAAATTTGGAAATCACGTATCTGATAAGGGTTTAATATCCAGGATATATAAAAAGATGTTACAACTCAATAGTAAAAGGACAAATGACCCAATTAAAAAATGGGCAAAAGACTTGAATAGACATTTGTCCAAAGAAGATGTACAAATCGCAAAAAAACACATGAAGAAATGCTCAACATCACTCATGATTAGGGAAATGCAAATGAAAAGTACACTGAGATATCATTTCACACCTATCAGAATGGCCACTATTAAAAAGACAGAGAACTACAAGTGTTGGAGAGGATGTGGAGAGATAGGAACACTTATTCACTGTTGGTAGGAATGCAGAATGGTACAGGCCACTGTGGAGGACTGTTTGGCAGTTCCTAAAGAATTTGAATATAGACTTCCCACGTGACCTGGCAATACCACTACTGGGTACATACCCAGAAGAATTGAGAGCAGTGACACGCAGACATCTGCACACCGATGTTCATAGCAACATTATTCATCATTACCAAAAGTTGGAAACAACGCACATGTCCATCAACAGATGAATGGATAAACAAACTGTGATCTGTTCACACGATGGAATATTATGCAGCTGTAAGAAGAAATGAAGTTGTAAAGCATATGACAACGTGGATGAACCTGGTGGACATTATGTTGAGCGAAGCAAGCCAGACACAAAAGGACAAATACTGTATGATTGTGTTACTATGAACCAAATATATTGTGTAACATATTGTTTGATTAAAAAAAAAATTGTATGTATCTAGTACATTTGAGAAATGTATGTATTCATCTGTGTTAATTTTTTAGTTTTGTTTATATTTTCAATTATTAAACGTACAAAATAAAGTTTAAAGAAAACTTGAAAGCAGGAAGACAATGAAATGTGTTCCTACAAAATGAGAGAAATTGAGTGAATTAAATGATATACAAGATTTAATTCTGAGATTCTACAATTTTTCTTAGGAATATCTCCAGTTGTGGGAATAATTTTTGAAGGAAGAGCCCATTTTTAACTAGATAAATTTACACTTTGTGTAAGAACGAAATGAAATTGAGAAGTCCTGTGATTCTCAGCGTCTAAACTTGGTTAAACGTTGAAAGGAATCAAAAACAGAGAGAATTTATTTGTTTTATAAAAATAACTTCCAAAGGAATGTACCTCGAAGGCTTAAGACCACTAAAATATTTGGGGTTTAACGTTTCCACATTTCTATTCATAATACTTAGAAATGAATATATCTTCCATTTAGATGAATATATCTGTGACTTCCAGTTACCTCAGCCTATATGGAGAGGGTATTTTCTTAATTTATCAAAAGAGTCTGTCTACACAGAAGGGTCATTTGAGGGTAGCTACAATTTCAAACCTATTCTATTAATTTTAATGTTCAGTTACTATAAAGTTTTGAAAAATCTGTCTTAATATAAAAATGTTATTTTTCTTTACATTTATTTAACGTAAACCTGGTATTTTTACCCTTTAGAATATAAAATTTTCATCTATAAATAAACATTTCAAGCATTATAGATATCAATTATCTTAGTACTCTCGTAACACTGTCAAATCTTTACTACTTTGGATAATATAGTCTATAGTCAGCTATTATTGATTTCTGATTTAATTTTGTTTTTGTCAGAAAACTTGCTTTGCGTTACTTGAATTGTTTTAAATTTACTGAGACTTGTTTTATGGCTCAGAGTAAGGTCTATGTTGGCAAATGTTCCGTGTGGACTTGAGATTAATTCTGCTGTTGGTGGGAGGAATATTCCATAAATGTAAATTATATCAAGTTGGTTAATAGTGTTCAAGTGTACTATACCCTTGCTGCTTTTGTGTACTTGCTTTTTCAATTACTGAGAGTTTTATTGAAATATCTGGTTATATATTGTGGATTTATCTCTCTCTCGAAGTCCTAGCCGATTTGCTTCATGCATTTTGAAACTCTGTTTTTAAGGGCATAAACATTTAGGATTGTTATGGTCTCTTGATGAATTGAACCCCTTATCGTTATGATATGTCCTTCTTTATCCCTTTGCTGTGAAATATTGTTATTAATATAGCTACTCCAGCTTTCTGTTGACTAGTATTAGCATGCTGTTTTTTTTTTCCATTCTTTTAACCTATTGGTGTCCTTACATATTTAAAGTGTTTCATGTACACAGCACATAGTTGGATCTTGCTTTTTGATCCAATCTGAAAATCTGTCTTTTAATTGGGGTATTTAGGCCATTTGCATTTAATGTCATTGTTAATATGGTTAGGTTTAAGTCTGTTATCTTGCTATTTGTTTTATGCCTCATTCTAAAATGAAAAGACGTTCTTGCCAGAAGCTTGAGAAGAAACTGCAAAAGTGATTTTAAAAGTTCAATACTGCCAGGTTACATGAGAGAAATCAGACTCTTCCTACGAGGAAAAAAAAAGCCCACTTTTGCATTTGTTTAGAATATTTTAACAAAATGCATTCCTTTCTCCATCCTTCAAGATAAGGCAAGTAATTCTCTGACCCAATCCTAGATTTCCTTGCCTTCCTGAAGCATGGTTTTCTGTCCAGATATTAGAAACAATGTCTTGAAGAATCCAGGACATTTGATTCCCTGAAGTGGGTGGTAACTATGAGAAGATGATCCAGTGTGTAAATGGTAGAGTCCCAGAATCGGGGAAGACCTTAAATGTATAAATATAAAAGACAAATGTATAAATATAAGAGACTGATTAATATGTCAGTTATATGGACAATTGTGCAGCTTACAAAAATCATGTATGATGACAAGAAAGAATGCTTTCGATATCAACTGCTATCATGATGAACTTGAGGATTGTGAGCATTACTCTATTTCATGCGAACCCTATTTTCTAAGATAGATGTTTT
Source organism: Cabassous unicinctus (assembly GCA_029593785.1). NCBI lineage: Eukaryota > Metazoa > Chordata > Mammalia > Cingulata > Chlamyphoridae > Cabassous > Cabassous unicinctus. The sequence goes on along the minus strand of JAQZBX010055411.1, from coordinate 3,119 downwards.
ATACAAAGCTTGGGGGAAATTTGCATTATTTTTTTCTTCTACCTTAAATGATAAAGATGGTGTAGAAGTTGTAGAAGTGCACATTTATTGAGATTTTATGAGGCAGGCACTCAGCAGGCTTCTTTAACAGGGAAACTCATTCTTTTTTCCATTCCCAGACATCCTGGATAAGTAAGGTACCTCCCAGCCTGCAAGAAGTTAGCTCTGCAGGAGCAGTATTCTTCAAGACCATGTAGGCAGCCTGCTTCAGCCGTGCAGATCCCCATATTGTTCCTTTCTTGCAGTGCAGTTCTTTAACTCCCCTCTTTCCATCTTGAAGTGATTTCCTAAGTTTCCCTGCAATACATGTGTTTATGGTTTCAGGGATTGGCGACATTCAGGGAAGTGGCCATTGACTTCTCTCAGGAGGAGTGGGAATGCCTCAGCCTTGCTCAGAGGGACTTGTACAGAGACGTGACCTTGGAGAACTACAGCAACTCGGTTTCACTGGGTAAGGTCATCTGCCTCAATTAACTATGGCATCTGGAATATCAGCTTTCTTCACCATAATTTCAGGGCTGTCTTTCAAGAAATACTGAATTCCATCATCCTGTTCCCAAAGGAATAGTTTGAGATTTGTTGGGTTGAAAATGGGCACCTCTATGAAGCACCTACATGTCCTATTTCTCAGTGACCCTCCTTTCTCATTCTGATCCTTTCTGTAATTGCCTCTCTTTCCTAATCACCAGGGGATTGAATTAGAAATCGTGGACTTGTATTGCAAAATTATTGTCAGAGAAACCATATTTCATGTTCTGTTTGAACTCAGAATTACCATAGATGCTTGGGTTTGTCTTTTTTCCCCTTGATCAACCTGCAAGGAGAAGAGTGTCCTGGATTTTTTTTTTTAACAAAAGACTCTATGATTTATAACATATTGATTAGGTCAACAGAAATCATTTAAAATTAAAGAAAACAAATTCCATTTCCTACAGTAAGCATTTCTTTCTCTGCTTTGTGGTTGAAAGTTACAGGCCATGAAATTGTATTTTTCATTGGATGAATATACTAAGCATAATCTATAAATGTCTAAGGAAGCAAAGTAATAACAAGAAACATAATAGCTAACCTTGTACCTACTATGAATCAGACATTGTTCTAAGTATTTTATATATATCAACTTTCAACCCTTTGAAATAGATATTACTATTATCATTCTCATTTTAGGGATGGGAAAACTGAAGGACAGAAAGTTTTAAGTGACTTGCCTGTCTTAGTTTCCCAGCTGCTGAAGCGAATACAATGGGTTGGCTTAAACAACAAGAATTTATTATCTCATGATAGTGAAGCTAGGAGAAGTCCAAAATTGAGGCATCAGCAAGGCGATGCTTTCTCCCTGAAGACTGGCGTCTCTGGGGCTAGCTGCTGGTGATCCGTGGTCCTTGGCTTTTCATTCACACGGCAGTGCACATGGCAGTCTTCTCCTTTCTCCTCCGGGTTCTCTTGATGTCCAGCTTTTTCTCCTGGCTTTCTCTCTCCATTTGAATTTCATTCTGTTTATAAAGGACTCCAGGAATCTGGACTAAAGCGCAACCTGATTGTCTGGGCTACACCTTAACTGAAGTAACAGCTTCAAGAGGTCTTTTTACGGTGGGTCCACACCAAGAACATGTCCAAACTGGAACACACAATTCAATCCACTACAGTGCCCAAGGGCGTATTGCTAGGGGGTGGCAGATACAGGATTTGGACCAGACAGTCTGGCTTGAAGGTTCATGCTCTCAACTACTAAGTTCTTCCTCTTAAGGGCCAGACCCTTTTTGAGTTTAAATGAAACTGGGCCTTTTGTCTAACCTGCCTGGTTTCGTATTCAATCCTTTCACCCTTCTCGGAAGTCTTTTCTCAATATTATTTTGACTTTTAATTTATTATAAATTCAACCAAGTCTCAAAGTTTTTTAAAGCTAATTTTATAACTTAAAAAAATGTATATATCATTTGTCATTTCTTTTCTTGTATGCAGGAAGTTCCATTTCTAAGCCAGATGTGATTACCTTATTGGAACAAGGAAGAGAACCCTGGATGGTTGAGAGGAAAGAAACAGATGCAGTCTAGGTGAGTGAGGGTCAAGCAGGCAGAGGGAAGCCATCATTGTCAGGAGAGGCTCACGTGGTCAAGAGGAGTCACACTGGGAAGCGGGTGTGGCTCAGTGGACAGAGCCCCCGTTAACCATATGGGAGGCCCGGGTTCGCATCCCGAGGCCTCCTTGTGAGGGCACGCCGGCCTGAGCGGTGCGGTGGGCTGATGCAGCAACCTCATGGCAGGAAGCGGGTGTGGCGCAATGGATAGAGCACCCGTTTACCATATGAGAGGCCCCGGGTTCGCTTCCCGGAGCCTCCTTGTGAGGGCGGGCCGGCTCGCGCGGCACCGTGGGCTGATGCGGCAAGACCTCACAGCAAGGGGGAGATAAGCAGACACAGAGAAGACACGCAGCGAATGGACACAGCAGCACAAGCAGCAAGGGGAGGATAAATAAATAAAGAAAAATAAATCTTTAAAAAAAAAAACAACTTCCTTGAAAGACTCAAGGCCTGTTGGCAAAAAATGTCCAAGACCTGGAAAGGAAATAATGACATCAGTATGAGCTATCAAAGGAACTTCATCTTTTACTAAACACCTAATTTTCGTTTTCATATTTTCTGCCACTTTAAGTAAGTGCTTCCTTCCCCAGTGTAACCTTTTTACATATATTTTGGATCCACCTGCTTTGTAGCTTAGCTTTTGCATTTAGTTATCTCTATGTATTTCCACTGTCTAAAACTGTATTCAGTTATTCAACAAAGCACTCTGCTTGACACTGTCAAGTCAGTGACAATGCACAAGACTGATGAGGTAGGGAAGCGGGTGTGGCTCAATCGATAGAGCCCCCGTTTACCATATGAGAGGCCCCGGGTTCGCTTCCCGGCGCCTCCTTGTGAGGGCAGGCCGGCTCGCGCGGCGCCGTGGGCTGATGCAGCAAGACCTCACAGCAAGGGGGAGATAAGCAGACACAGAGGAAACACACAGCAAATGGACACAGCAGCACAAGCAGCAAGGGGGGGGATAAATAAATAAATAAATAAATCTTTAAAAAAAAAAAAA
>JAQZBX010055410.1:0-18422 GCA_029593785.1 Cabassous unicinctus | reverse complement strand
AAAGGGGGAAAAGGTAAAGAGAAATGAGTTCATGTGGCTAAGAGACTTCTAAGAGAGTCGGGAGGTCATCCCAGAGGTAATGCTTATGCACACCTCAGTAGGATCTTGTAGAACACGAAAGTGGATATCATCCCACACAGAGGGGCTCCTGAGGCCTCTGGAGACACCCAGGTCCTATATAAGGGGGGATGGCTCCAAAGATTGATGCCTTATCAGTGGGCTCTACTTTGGAATCTGTGCTCCTGGGAGTGACAGAGTTGGACTCAAATAAGTCCTCCCTGTACATGGTCCATCAGTCCCTTCTATTCAAACCTATATGTGATGCTGGAGTTTGTAGGTGTACTTCCAGAGACTGGAGCCTCGGTCCTGCCCATGTGCCCGCTGTGCCTGAATCTCTGTGGAGCTGTAACTCCTACTCTACAGCTCAATGGACTCACCCAAGTCACCTGGTGAGGAGACGATGATGAACAACGGCTATCCCAGGGAATGGAGAGAGCCTGTAGCTGCAGGCAGGATAATCCCACCCACCATATCCATGGGATATAAGCCCCCTCTCACTTGGAGGTGGAGTGGACATCACCATCCCAAACTCCTCAGGATTGGGGGAAGAGCTATAGACCAGAGTGGACTTAATGGTATTCTGTTGTAGACATAATGTGATTCAAGCAATGGAAGAAATTACAACAGTGAGGTGGAGCCAGTGGCCACTGGATGCTTTTGGGGCAGGGAAGGGAAAAGCAGTTGTAATACAGGTGCTTTTTCAGGACTTGGGAATTATCCTGAGTAACATTACAACAACAGATATAGGGCATTTTACATCAGCATATAACATGCAGAACTGTGTGGGAGAGAGTGGGGTCTATAATGTGAACTATGGTCCATGCTTAGTGGCAAAGCCCCAGGATGTGTATATCCATTGCAGGTGATGAGCCACATTAATGAAAGATGTTTATGTGGGATGTTATGGGAGGTGTGGGAGGTGGGGAACATGGGAATCCCTGTAATTTTTGGTTAACATTTATGTAATCTAAGCATCTTATAAAATAAATATATATATTAAAAAAAAATCAAGAATAAAACACTAATTTTAAACAAAAACCCTAACTTTACCAGACTGAAATTACTGCACTGGCCAGAGTCTTTACTGAACTTAATATCAACCTTTGAATGATTCCAAATATATCTGGAGCTCACCTCTAGTTACTTCTAACACAGGCATTAATAGTGAAAGAGTTTCTCATGATCTGTAAGGTTTTCTAATGGAAACTGGCTGTGGTCAGAAGAGAAAACAGACATTAAATAGAGGTGTTTGGGTATTCCAATCTTTAACCTTTAGCTATTATATATACCATGTAAAATTGCACATCTCAGGACCAATATAAGAAAAATAAAGAAAATAATAATTAAAATAAGAAGCACTTAAGCCAGTTTATTTTTTAAAATACTTTCCAAAAAGAATGTTTAAATTATAAGGACTTTAATTTAATTCATTTGCTCCCAGTTTCATTCACTTATAAATTAACACTCCTAAAAAATATAGATTGCTACATCTGTAAGTGATTAGAATTACAGGAATTTGCTGTAAGTAACTTTAAATTACTAGGATACGTCATTTTCTTCACATCTGGGGAAAAAAATAACAACACAGACATACAAAAACTGGTACTAACTTTTGAGACATAGAAACGATGCTTTAAATAAGGGATGAAATACCGGGTTGTAATTTCTTTTGTGACTCTACTTTAACATAGATTTAAGTGGAAACAGAATTTGGTGGCCAATAAGTTAAGCACCTCCTATATTTGAAATTCATGGACTATAAAAGGATTCTGTAGGAGCCTTTAAATCCTCTCTGGTAGGATTTAAAAGTCACCAATATGAAGTAGCGTGGGAGATGTAATCACAATATCATAGGGCTAAATGGGACTAGAGAGTACTTCCATATGGGGAAGGAACTGGAAGGAGCTGCTAAGAGCAGTCCCTTCACCATAATACCATATGGGGTATCAGGTTCTCCTTTGTTATGGAAAGTGATCTCCTTATAGATCCACCTAATATTAAAAATCTTACTTAGATCAAACATTGTAACATATTTGAAATTACTCTGAAAATATGATTAGCCAGTTGCTGTTGTGGGCAGGTAACAACATAGGAGACAGAAGAGAGGTAGATCAATTAGAGTTGGAGAATGATCAAATAGCAATATCTTTCTAAGGTACATAAAAATGAAATATTGTACAATATTTCTTGGGGAAGAGCAGGGTTCATACAGCTTCTTCTCCAGGGCAAAAAGCGTCCTTCTGGAAGACCTTCCTTAACCAGATTTTTAATGATAGTTTATTGGTATGTGTGTCTCTTGGTGTCCTGCACATTTTTAAACCTAATGAAATGCACAAGTATTCACAAAAAATTACACTGTTAGTAGATTGTCTATTGGAATATATGAAAAACTAGTCATTTAAAGTTATACCAAAAAGATTTAAAGAGAAAACTCCAATTCTTTCAATTAAAAAATAAGGCAGCTAGTGGTGAGGGGTTTTTTTTAAGCTCTAAAAATGATTAGGGAAGTAGATTTATGGAAAAATTACCCAAGAAACTATGTGTTTAATTTGGCCAAGCCACTCATATAGCCAGGTGACAAGAACATGGCCTTTATTGCCACCTAAGCAGTGTGATGGAGTGATTTCAGGAGAATGCACTCTTCATATAGCCACTGGTTTGAACCTCTGCATTGTTACTTATCAGCTATGAACTGGACCGCTTATTTAAACTTTGTGCCTCAGTGGGTAAAATAGGGGTAATAACAGTATCTAAATCAAAATGTTGTTTTGCGGATGATATCAGCTAATTTTGCGTAGTGCTTAGGGCAGTGTCTGACACACAGTAGGCACTATGTAATCATTTTAGCATTTTCCTTATGGTAGAGTATAAAGGAAACCAGACCAAATGCTAATAAACCTAAGTCTCAGTATTACCACTAACTCTGTTAAGAAGCTTAAAAGCAATTCAGTTTCCCTCTGACACTAATCACTTTACTCATTAATCTCTTGGGAGTTAGAGTCAAGTGATTTTATGTGTACAAGGTGTCTTGAGAAGCATCAAGTGTAACCTTTCAGTTGTTTGGGGAAAAGGAGCTGAATTTCAAGGTACTATGTTGCATGAATTCTTATTCTGATATTTAAAAATATCAAACATTGATATTTATCAAATACCTTCATATTTAATTGATTTGGTGTCTTTGGCACTTGAAGAACATAACTTAGAACTCACTGCTACTTCAGATCAATAACATAAGGAGACTTATTCAGCCACTGGTTAATATGCTTCAATTAGTTGGTCTTATCTTTAGATAATGGCAATGTTAATGAAGAATTTTGAATTTTCTCTTATTTTAAGAATTTAATTTTACCAATTGTAGTACCTTTCATTCTATTGTTTTTCAATGAAGAAAGGTAAAATGATTAGGGCCAGTCAAGAAAAGGACATGATAATGGTGCCAGCTAACTACTGATCCTACTGGTGCCCAGCACTCATTCTAGTGCACACTGGGGTGTCCTACCACAAGCATCTGCAACCCCACTCCCAACCCCAGGGGTTTCTCTTGGCCCACACAGGGCAGACCCCAATTACCAATACTCAATTACACATTAACACACATTAAGAGCAGCCTTCAGCTAGTGTCAAATGGGGGTTGGATGATAAAAACCCAACTTCCTCACCCCTTGTGTGGGGCAACTCTGAGGCATTTTCTATACTGTTCTCCAGAGGCCCAGTTTTCCACAATAGTAATGTGCTCAATAGTGTGTCCTTAATTGGCTTCTTCCCCTTTCCTGTCTCACTTTCCCACTTCTTTACTAGTGTTTCTTTGGAACACCCCTCAAACTATTTTTTCCAGTATTCTGAGGAAACCAAATAAGATACTAATATTTATGGAGAAATTATATTTTCCTGATTTTGCTCCCACCTCAGCACCCATGCCTTCTTGTTTTCCTTTGCTGACCCCTCTTCCACCTGATCTCTAACTGTTGATGTGCCATGGGTCTCAATTCTTTGACCGCTTGTCTTCTCTATCTTCATTCTCTGCCTAGGTGGTCTCATCCATTCCCAATGTTTATGTACCACTGACTATAAAATTTCTGTCTTCAGCCCTTACCGGTCCTAAAGCTCCAGATTCGTATCTTCAATGACTTCTTAATATCATCATCTAGATGTTAACAAGCCCAAAATGGAACTCAGGAAGTCTTTCCCAAAATTGCTTCTCCTCGGTCTTGTCCATTGCAGAAAATGGCTTCACCATCCACAAATTGCTCAAGTCAAAAATATAGTCATTCTCGATTATTCCTGTCATTTCACTTCCCATATCCAATACATCTGCAAGTCTTGTTGATTTTTCCTCCAAAATATACTCTGAAATTACCCATCTGTCTCCATCTTTAGGATGACAACCCTCATCTAAGCCACCACCATCTCCCGCCTAGGCAAATACAGTGGCTCCTACCAAGTCTTCCTTCTACAATCTAGTCTCCACAGAACATCCCAATTAACTTTAAAAATTATTAAGTAAACAACATCACTTCCTTCTCCATACCTTCCAATGGTTCCCAATTACACTTAGAATAAAATCCAAACTCCTCATCCTGGCTTATAAGGCTGCTTAGGTTCTGACCCTTCATTCTCTAAAATCTGTATGACTTTCTCTTTAGATCATGATGCTGAAGTCACACTGCCCTCCACCCCTGTTTCTTGAATATAGAAAACTCATTCTTGCCCCCAGAGCCTCCACAGTATCTGTTTTCTCTGCTCTTTTCTGAGATTGTTGTATGGTTACCTCCTCCTTCAATTCTCAGCTTCAGAAGAGACTTTATAAACCATTCAGCCTAAAACAGTACCCAGTCACTATTTTGCCATAGCAACCACTGCTTTCTCATGCTTATTTCTTTTTATATTGTTTAACTCCATCTCAGTAGAAGTCAAGAATAGGAATTTTGTCTTATGGGGCACCCCTAGTATTTAGAAAAGCAACTTACACTTAGTAGGCCTTTAATACACTTTTGTTGGTTGAAATAAATGATGATCACTATTATCATCCCCATTATGAATATGATGAAACTGAACCTTAAAGTACTTATGCAACTTGTTCAGGCCAGTAGAAGTAGAGACTGATATTCAAATTGAGACAGTCTTATCCTAGAGCTTATGCTTTTAACCATTAAACCCTAGAGCTTACACTTTTAATCATTATACCAAACTTCCTCTACATCTAGGTAAGTGAATAGGAATTTGAAAAAAAATTATTACCCTTAGTCCAAGAACTTAGTGCATCCATTTGTACAGAGAATCTTTTTTAAAAGACTCAGTATGCATGAATTATTCTGAGATCTAATTCTTCCTGTTTATGCTGTGCAGATACATTGAGAAGAAAGGAAAGCAAAACTATCTTAGTTCTCATGTTCTACACATGCCTAGTAAGAGGAATCCAACAGTTTAAACAATAGGATACAATTATCAGACTTTCTTATAGGAAAAATAAAAGTCTCCAGATTATGATAGAACATAATTCATTTCACATGGAAACCACGGGAAAAGTGGTTATGTTCAGTAATGTTTCCTTTATGAGAATGAAGCTACATTTAACACATGTGTTTATCATTTTGAATCAGAGTCACAATGGCCCAAAGACCAAAGGATATTAATATATATGAAAAACGCTGAAGAGCATCAAAATAGAAATAATCATAAAAATGTACCACTCAATGCAAAAGACGGATCTCAGCTAAAATAACCCAGGAGATTATAGGCACTTAAACCAATGTCTTCTCATATTATTTTGATATGTTTTATAGTGTGACTTCAGCTTGCTGGATGACAAATTCCAGCCAAGCTTTCTAAGAAACAGTATATTTAATTACCATAAAGAAAAAAGTAACAAAATACCAAATCTTCATCAAGAGGAAGTAAACATTTTTTAAAGTCTAATAATAATAATAATAATAATAATAATAAAGGAATATTAGCTCTCATGCCAGATTCCAAAGCAGTGACTGGCAACAGCAAAAAGACAGTTATTTATTCAATATTTCATCTCTTCTGCCTTCTTTTTGGGGTCCCTTTATTTGGCTATACTTTGATTATGCATTCAGTGCAAAATGTTATAATAGAAAAGGAAATATAAGAACTAATATAATTGATCTAAATGATATTCCTGATGAAGAAACTGAGGCCCAGCAAATTAGTGCCAGGATGCAGGACCTCTGGGTCCTAGTTATTATGGGTTGAATTGAGTCCTTCTAAAAGCTGTGTTAAAATCCTAAGCCCCCGGACCTCAGACTGTGACCCTATTTGGAAACAGAGTCGCTGCAGATGGCATTAGTTAAGATGAGGTCATAATGGAGTAGTTGGCACTTAATCCAATACACCTGGTGTCCTTGTAAGGGGGAAATAGAGACAGAAAGACACAAGAGGGTAGAGAACCGTGTGATCCTGGAGGCAGAGGCCGAGGTGGTGCACCTGCAGAAAGGCACACCGAAGCTCACCAGGCCGGCAAGCCACCAGAAGTTAGGGAGAGTCCAGGAAACATTCTCCTCTAAGGTTTCAGCGGACACCCTGAGTGCAGGCTTGTAGCCTCCAGAACTGTGAGACAATCCATTTCTGTTGGCTGAGCCACCAAGCTTGCGGTACTTTGCTTTTACGGCAGCCCTAGAAATCTTATACAACAGGCTTTACACTTTATCACAGTCACTGTATTAAGAAGAAAGTACACAATTACATATTTTTGTGTGCTTTTCCTTATTTTACTTTTTGCTTTGGATGGCAGTGGCAACAGAAGTGTTGTAAAGTTTGAGTTTAAGCCACTTTAAAATAGTATTGAAAACCCTGAGAATTAATAGTGAGGTGGTGGGTTACAGTTCTAACCTATGAGGGGTTGTACAAGGCAGAGCTCCCAGCAAATATTTCTGGCGGCCCTTGTCAGAGAACAAAGTCAGACAGATAAACGCTGATAAGTCATTTCTTATGGTGTCAGGTTCTTATTAATGGAATTTGATTGAATATACAAAATTATCTATATTTTCTATGCAAAAGTTAAAGTCCGATATTAACACTCAAAAAGATGTCTTTGCAGAAAGTGCTATTCAGAAATAGAGAAAAGACCTGGCATCAGTCAACTGACTTGACTCAGTTGCAGGAGGATCGTGGAAGCTCTACAGTGTGGTTCACAGGAACATCAAGGAAGAATGACAAAAAAGGTGAGGAGGCATAATGTTACTTATATGTGATTTCTGCATGGTCATCTCACATACCAGTCAATTAATTATATATCATTTATATACCAAAGCTATTTCTATTATCTTTTCCCTAAGGAAATGTGAGAGTTTAGATAAAAGATGATATTTATATAATGTACAACTCAATTCCCAGTTAACTTGCAGCCTTGTTATTGTATGATTTTGGTATATTATTTAGAATTTAATTGGCTTTTTTTGTTTCATTATTTAGGAACCAAAACATTTCTATTAAATGGCAATTAGGTTCTACTTGAGCTTATAAGAAAACTTAGGAGTGATGAGAAGATACAAGGGCTGGATATAGGTTGTTCCTGATGTATTTTACTAAAAGGATAAATAAAAATTGATTCTAAATTTACGAAAATTCCTGGAAGTTTGAGTGATGGAACACCACCTGCAAGAGTTTTACAAGGATAATTAAAAACAACAGAGGGGAAGATAGAAAGGCTTGAGGTCAATTCTTATCAGCAATACCGAGGGCAGTAAGCAGGAAACAGTTGATTTTAACTAGAGGAGCAAGCAAGGGAGACTTTGTGGAGACAATGGCATGTGTTTTTTGTTTGTTTGTTTTTCATTGACAGGCGCATTTAATATTAAGATGTCAACACAAAGCAATCAATGCAATAGCTGTGAAAACCCCTGCAGACTTTTTTGAAGAAATGAAATAGCTGACCCTTACATTCATATGGAATTGCAACAAACCCTCAATAGTCAAATCAATATTACAAAAGAAAAGCAAAGTTGAAGGTATCACACTTCCTGATTTCAAAACTTACTACAAAACCACAGTAATCAAAACAGTGCAATACTGGCATAAAGATGGACATGCAAACCAATAAAAAAGAACTGAGTTCCGATATGTGGGTCACATATCTAATGGCATGTGTGTTGAGACTGAAAGAAGGAGGGTTAGAACAGGTGGGGTTGAGGAAAGCACAGAAAGAAACTCAAGTTGCTGAGTAACTCTTACACTATGCAGGGATTCTAACCTGGATTATCTGAATTAATCTCCCAACAATCCTACTGTGGGAGATTCCACTACTGTTCTTCATTCCCATCCCTATATACGTGTTTTAGTTTTTTTGTTTTTTTGCCTGTGACTTTGCAATTCCTCCCTTTAGAGATGTGGCATATTCCCCCAGCTCACTGATGTGACTTGCTTTGGCCAAAGTGGTTACGATGAAAGCAAAGACTTTAATTACGTCTGCACAGTTGGGCCTTCCATCTTCTACCTACAACATTCTCATAAGAAAACAATCCCTGTAGCTCACTGATCCCCCAAAGGGTGAGAAACCCTTGGCACAGTCCTAAAGCAAGTCTGGCACCTGGAGCCGAGCCCAGTCAACCCACAGATGCATGAGATATAAATGCTTATTTTATGCTACTAAATTTTTGTGGTTGTTTGTCATGTGGCATTATTGTGCCAGTAGTTGACTGATAGACCTTTATAGAATGGGGAACTGAGTCCCAGGGGGGAGAAGTGGTTGAACCAAGCTTGCCTAGCCAGTAAGGCAAAGAATTCTCTGTAGAATTTGGGGCTAAGTCTATATTCTTTCTACCACATTGGCCTTTAAAAGAAGGGGAGAATTAGAGAGAAGGGCTCTGAAAGGTTAGGGCAGCCAAATGAAGGAAGGCACGGAGGTAGAAGGAGAAATCTATCTTGGTGAAATTGTCTGAGGTGGTATAATGATTCATGAGGTTAGAAAGGTAACTTTAGTCTAAATTTAAGAGAATCTTGAATGTCAAGTTTAGGAATTTCAACTTAATTCTAAGGACATGTGATATGTCCTTAGAGTAAGAAAGCAACCTATTGAAGGAAGGCAACTCGGGAAGCTGCATTAAGGACGAACACGTAGAAGTGTTCTAAGTGTTTTACAAGTTTTACAATAAATGAGGTCATGCGATAATAGACAATAAACAGTATTTCTCATGTTTGAGTCAGCATTCATTGTATTTTCTCCACAGACATTCTTTGTAGAATTAAAAGATTTATTTTTATTTTAAACACATCTTCTAGACTGGTTTAAAAGTAAATTTACTCCATGAATTTTAACTTTCAATTTACTTCAACACATTTTTCATCTAATATTTATCAATGCATTGTGTGTGTGTGTGTGTGTGTGTGTAGACGCATCCAACAATTTGTAAATGTGTTTAAAAGAAGTTGCTTGGCAGCTGGGAGATGAATCAGGCTAAAGAAACATAAATCTACTGCCTTTAGGCTAAAATGCTAACTAAAGGAGGAAATGACTCTGATATGACAAGTGTATTACCCCAAACAGCAAATTGCTCATGATGAATGTTCAGTGCCCTGGTTGGGTGGAGACCTTTTTCAAGCCTTCTATGCTAAGGGCCTAAGAAGTGGAAATACATCTATTTCAATTTACCTACTTCCCTTAACAAAAAGTACTTGTTTATTCAAAGCATAGCTATGACTTTTATGACATGTTAATTCAATCATACAGAAGTACTTCAATTTAGTCTAAATATCAGTCTGGTATATTGTCATAGCATACAAACTTCATGGTTTTTCTGAGACCCTGGTTTTACAAATACCAAATTAGTAGTTCCATTGTATACTGATCACATTTTTAAGAAGAAATATTAACAAGAGAAAGTGTTTTTTTGTGTGTGTGTGTTTTATTGTTTGTTTTTAGCATACAAACATCCTGAGCTTTATATTATATTTAATTGCTTTTCAAGAAAGTTTTTCACAGGGAAGATAAAGGGCCGCCCACATTCCTTCTATCCTGATCCCCTTCCACCACAGAATTCCTTTCTCTATGACCTTCTCCCTCCCTACTGAAGGCTCTAGTGGAAACTTCCTATGGGTTGCGTACCTATGAGGGGAGGGGATGGGGTGGGCAGAGTCCTGTTTCCGGAATAACAGTTCTTTAATTGTCAAGCATAGGCTTCAAATTAGGAATAATGTAAAACACTAACCAACTGGCATCGCTTTCTTTCTTAGATACACAATATTGCCAAGGATTTGGGAAGCATTGTGACAGTCTTTTTCCTTTTTTAAGAGGCACACATTTCAGGGTATTTCACTTAAATTTATTACTAATTTGTTGTCATTGTTCTTTAGTGAATGATGATAAGCATCTAAAAAATTAGAAGGTTTTTAATAGATCCAGTCCTCCATGCTTGCCTAATTTCTATGCCCTATGTCCTTTGCCACACTACTGAGAAAAGCATAATGGAAAGAGGGACTCTAGGAGCAAATTCAATAAGTGGGAATTTAGAAATTCTTAAACTAAATCAAGACTATGACAAGAACTAGGAGGGAGCAAGGAGGATTATGAAATGAGACTTTCGAGTCGGCAGAAGTCAGAAAGTGTTGTTGTTTTTTTTAATACACAAGAAATCTTGGGATTTAAGCATAAAATTACACATAAGTGTAAAATATATAAGCATCCTTGATAATTATCAATTTCCCAATTATTTATATTTTTTAATTAAAGAAAACAAACACAAGATGTGGTGGTTTGGAGCTATGTACCCCAGAAAAACATGTTCTTAAACTTAATCCATTCCTGTGGGTATGAACCCATTGTAAATTGGAATTTTTCATGAGGTTACTACAGTTAAGGTGTGGCCCAATTTGATCAGGATGGGTCTTAATCCTATTACTAAAGACTTTATACGGAAAAATCACAGAGACAGGCAGAGGAAACAGCCAAGGCTGAATGTCAAAGAAGGGAGAAGCCAAGAGAGGCTGTGACGTGCTTTGCCATGTGACAGAAGAGCCAAGGACGGAGGATGGCCAGCTGCCAGTCCTAGACCATTCTGGGGGAAAGTATCACCTTGATGATGCCTTGATTTTGGGCTTCTCCTGGCCTCAAAACCATGATCCAAAAAATTCCCATTGTTTAATCCCATTTAGCAATGAGGAAACTAAAACACCAGGAGATAAAATAAATCCACACTAAAGAAACACACATCAGAGCTAAACTTTCTTTTTCTGTGGTGAGACAATGTTCTCACCACAGGATTGTAATACTTATTTTATCATTTTATGGAAGATTTAAAAAAAATTTTTTTGCATCTAGAAATTATTTCTTTGAAACTCAAATATCAAGAATGACTGTTTTGAACTGCTCTGTTTCTCTGATAATTTAAATTCCTAAACAAGATTTCTCTATCAAGGCCATCATGATCTGTGCTGAATAAGAACCCAGACTTATAAATCTCTAGGATGCATGGCTGCATGGCTGGCACCTCCCATCATCCCCAAAGGCATAGAGAGGTTGTATTTCTGGGGAACAAACTGGATGTGATGGGGAAAGGGGCTGCACCATTAGATAGAGGGAAAGTGCTAAAAGATGCCCTCCCACTAACTTCTACCTCTGCCTCACAGCATTATCACTGATGCTTGAATCACATGCATACTGTTTTCTCATATCATGCCCACATATTAATATATACTAATTAATGCATATATGTCCCATGTATATATTCACATACATAGATGTCTTTTTTGAAAGGCACCATAATCTTGGCATGTGTGCTTAAGGACAATAATTACTCCCTCTTGCTTAGCCATCACTCTCCTTTCTCCTCTGGCTCAGCTATCTTCTGTTAAATCCATAGTTATTTCCCTAAGGTCAAAGGGCATCTCATCTCTATCCCCCGGCTTTCCAGGAATGAGGCAGGTAACTGAAATTCAGCTCTCAAAATCCCAGAGATTCACGGGTCAAGTCTACCACCACCTCTCTCTAATCCTTCCTCATCTCCCCAAACCTCCATTTCCTTATTCCCTTGACGGCCACTTTAAGACTTGAGGGAAATGAAATTTTAATCCTTTCTCTGCAAAAGGTTAGGCACTCCTCAGTTAATGAACAGTGATACCCCAAGTGTGTTTGGAAACGTTAGCCAAGAAAACATATGAAATGTATTCAACATAAAGTCTGCTAAGAACTTGGGAATTAAAAAGTAAAGACATAGTATAACATTTTATAAGGTTTTTAAATGGTTACTTTTACTTTCAGAACTAACATTCCAGTTTTATAAAGGAAAGGGATATTTGAAAGTTCATTAATATTTCTTCCTACCAGCCACATCATCCAGTTTTACCACCAACACATACACAAATTCACACATACCCTTCTGCAGAAAGAGAGACAGACAGATAGACAGGTGGACAGATGGACAGACATACCCTGGATAACTTGCTGATCATTGTACAAAGAAACATACTCATCAATTATGCAATGGACTATAAAATTCAAAATATAGAAAATAAATTATACGACTTGTATGAAATTATTCTGATTAAATGTAGAAAACTAGAAGGCTTCATATGCAGATTAGTTTACAAGAAATCAGCAATTTTAGAGAGAATGGTTCTAATGTTCAATACTCAGACTGGTTTTGATTTAAATTTAAATGAACGAGTGGCAAATTTTCATTTCTTAAAGATATCAATTGAGTCTTCTAATTAAAAATGGCTTAAGTACATATTGCAAATTTATTTTCAGAAAGCAAAACTGAAAAGTCCTCACCTGTCTTTCTAAAAACAAAGCCGATTATTATGCCACATTCCTTTCCCCCACCAAAAAGAAGGCAGCATTTGCATACAGCAGAACTAGGAAGCCGGCTCGTTCATCAGCACATTCTAATGCCTCCTGGCAGCCTCACACACCGGCTCATCAACGTCATACTGTTGCAATTACACATTTTTTACCCACTCCACGTGTTAAGCCATCTTCACTTCTATCTCACCTAGGGCTGCAGTATTGAATTTAACTACATTTTTCCAAGCATAGATGGATTTCCTACAAGTCAGACACCGAATCACTAACATTGTATTATTCCAGGCCACAAAAGAAAGGGGAAAAGGCGGGAGGGAAAAGAAGCACTGGCAGATTTTAAAGAAACAAATAATCCTTTCCCACAAAAGCCAGACCCTCGGAACCAACAGCAGAAAGAATTAAGAATTGGCTGGAGCACAGTATGGGGTCTCTCTGCCAACGAAATTGAAATGGTCTTTTTAAGAAACACTGAAGCCTGCTCACTCCCCTGTGATCATCCTACCAGTTCTGCTCCACATCGCAAGGGTAATGAAGCAAGGTCTTTTTTCTTTCTTTCTTTTTTTGCCGGCAAACTATTGAAAAAAAAAAGATCAGGCTTAAAAAGATGAGCCTTAATTTAGCAAACACCAGAGACACGACCTGAGAAAACTGCCGCCACCTCACGTAAAATTCTCTTCTCTTTGGATCATCAAAAGAAATTTAGATAGAGGTGAAGCAAAATAAATGCAGAAGAGCATGACTCTTATCATGTGGCTTTATTCCTTTGGGAAAACTGGAGGCAGGCTGGAGGCAAACTCCCTTATATCTTTCAGAAAGAATTGTAATTACATAAATAGGTAGTGTTCAGAGAGCTAAGTTATGAAAGTGAGTTTTCCTAGCAATTGCGCAGCACTGGAAATCAGAGTGTAACCAGTTTCTCGGTGTTTGGATGATTTAGGATAGTTTTGCATTGCCTTCCTCTCAAGTTGACATATCATCCTGATTGGTTAATTACCAACTTTCTGTTTCTGTGCTAAGAATGTCTTGAATAATGCAGTTGCAGCTGGATTGTCTTTACATGACTCCTAAGTTGCTTAATTTAATGTTTTTGTACCTCCTGTTTATATTTGTTGACTTAAAAACGACAACAAAAATAGTTCCTTCTGGTTCACAGACCCTAAGCCTCACTTTAAAGTCTGTAAAAACTAGTAATCCTGGCCTGTTTTGGTTCGCTGAGGGCTCAGAAGGCCTGACTGTGTTTGAGAAGACAGGCAATGAGCAGCATTTTCTGCCAGAGGTCCTCCACATTGCAGAAGTCGCTTTACACCCCAACAGGGTGTTTACTCACATTTAGCTTGGAAGGGTGTGAGGCTGACTAAAAAATACACACTCACTTATCAAGGCCAAAAGGAATCTTCAGACCTAGCTCTAAGACGATCAGTTTGTGGTTTGGGAATATAATTCTGCCACTGACTATGTAACACATAAAAAATAAAAAATAACAAAAAATTCCAAAGCCAAAGGTTGTGAAAATAAGTAACATTACCAAATACCTGAAGAGAGATGCCTTCAAATACAGAAATTTTCAAACCCCCTTGGATTTTACCATGGGTATTTTTTCACTACACATCCATTGAGAGTCTTTTTTGGACCAGGTTATATGCTAGGTTCTGGACCAAAATGGAGAGCAAAGCCAATCTGTGGTCTCTTTGGGGAAAACAGACATTCATCAGATAATTAGGGAAATAAAATGTAAAAATTGTGCAGGTAATAAATGTTGCGAAGGAGAAATACACGGGACTATGAGACCTTTGATAGGGGGACTTGACCTAGTTAAGGAGGTCCCTGTGGAAAAAAGATTGGACTGATCTGAAGGATAAACATAAGCCAAAAAGGCAATGAGGGAAAAGAAGAACATTCCAGAAAGGGGAAGGGCAAATGCAAAGACCCTGCAAGGGGAGGGAGCATCGTGAGCCCAAAGAATAGGATCAAAAGGCAAAAATGCCCACTGTATAGAGAGCAAGAATGAGCAAGGTGGAAGAGGAGACCAGAGAGAAAGGTTAGACCTTGCAGGCCGCATTAAGGGGTGTGACGCAGGGCTGAGTAAGAATATCTTTGTAGGCCAAATTGAAGTCTTTTGTAGGGAGTTACAGGCAACTTATGTCATGGAAAGATAACTCTGGCTGTACTGAAGAGAACTGACCAGATGGAGGCAAAAGCGAAGATGAGCAGATGAGTAGGGGGCTATTACATGCCTGGGCAGCAGTAGCCTGAAGTAAACATGCCCAGCCCTGGGCCTGCCCACTGTAGTACCTCGCCCTTGACATGCAGACATTGCTGCCTCGCTTTTTACCAGTAGGCATCCATCCTCTATACTGCATGTCCCCATAGACTGACCACCTGATCTCATCCTACTTTTTATGTCATAGCTCCAGTTTCTGTCTGCACATAGCCCAAGCCTTTTCAAAGCAGTTTACTTACTTCCTTGTTGTTGCTTCCGCCCTCCAACACATTTGGAATACCCTCTGCCTCCTGTTCTCCTGCCTGTCTTTCAGCTTTTGTTCATGCCTAAATTAACTTCTCACATCTTCCTCATCTTCTAAATCCTGCCCATCCTTTCCCATCCAGCTTAAATCCTTTCCTGTCTTTTATTAAGAATTCCCAGATCACTGGCATCCCCATAAGGATCACTCAACTTCTTCCATATACTTTTCTTGTTATTTGGCAATTAAGCATGCCTTGTTTTGCTAAACCAAATTAGTAATTGATCATAGTAATTTTTTAGCTTTTTACATATATGTTTTGTCTCTGCTAGTTAATATGGCCCTGGTGGCAGGGACTGTTTCATATATTTCTTTACACTTTTCCAGAACCTGTTTTCTAGCTTTGGACATAGGAGATCTGCAGTGAATATGTTTTGCTTAAAATTTGTTCTGATATATGCTTCACCTTTACCCATGTCAGTATGGTAGGGTTTTAGAGGACTCTGGGTAATCTATATAATTAAACTTGCAAAATATATGGAGTAACATCAGGTCAGGGGGCAAAAGTGTTGGAGTACTGTCAATCCTGAATCTCCAATGACAACTCTAGATTGGCCAATGAAGAAAAAAGAGGTTTGGGAGAGACAAAAAAAAAAAAAAAAAAATCTGAACTCAAATCCTAGCTTTCAATCACTTATTTCTAAAAAATCTTAAGCCAGCTCCTCATTTCCCTAAGCTTCTATGTCCTCATCTGAAAAATGGGGATAGTTGTGCCTACTGTAGTAGACTATATGTAAAAATCTAATTTAAGCACCTAGCAAGCTGTCTGGTCGATGGAATTGATAAAAAGTTAGTACTTTCCCCCTAACACTTCTCATCAACCCCTGCCCTGATGTACATGCGGGCATTTGCATGCACATGCTCAAACACACACACAAACACACACACACATTTCTTTTAGTTCCATTTTGTGAGCGCAGTATATTGACTTCTCAAAGCTATCTTTTTCTTCTTTTTTTTTTCCCTCTCTCTCTTCTTCTTTCTCTCTCTCTTACTTTTTTGATGAACACCTAACATTGTGACTTTGGAAATCACAATTGGAAATATACAACAACTATTGACAACCCTCTCAATATACTGGTTACATTACTGAATGTAAACAGGAAGGATAAGAACTTCTACCAAATTCCCTTTTCTATTGCCCAGTAAGCAAACATTTCTGGACTGAGCCATTAATCCCCCTATTGTATTCCCTCCCCAATAGTCTAACTGAGTAAGATTAGAAATAAAGAGAAAAAAACAGTTGCGAGATTAGGAGATACTGACAATTGAAGCTCACAAAAAGTTTCTGAATGCCCAAGAAACAAGAAAGGCTGGCCTTTCTTGTTAAAATCTATTTGAATCAGTGCAAAGTCGAA
Organism: Cabassous unicinctus; assembly: GCA_029593785.1. Classification (NCBI taxonomy): domain Eukaryota; kingdom Metazoa; phylum Chordata; class Mammalia; order Cingulata; family Chlamyphoridae; genus Cabassous; species Cabassous unicinctus. The sequence goes on along the minus strand of JAQZBX010055410.1, from coordinate 1,725 downwards.
GGCATGGCGTCATGTTTATTTGTAACCTTTGTATACTTGAGATGTGGTAAAATAGTCAAAACAAGATTAGCCCCATTTGATATTGGCTTCTCTAAATGTCCCAACAATGACTATTCACTTAAGAAATGTAGGTATGCAGGGAATTCAACACACATCAGGAACACTAAGAAATGGGGAAAGAATGCACCCAGTTCCATATGCAGCATCTATTTATATTTATCACTGTTTAGATGTGCACTATTTAATGTCATATAAAAATAAACAAGCACTGCTGCATAGCCGCCTTTGAGACCCTAGAACAAAGTTCACTTTGGCTTCTGTCTTCTTTAATTTATTTTTAAAAATGCTTACTAATTTTTATGTATCACTGGCATTCAGCCACATCATTTCCCTTACTGAAACTATTGTGCCTGCATAGAAGCACAGGCATGAAATAGATGTGTATTTCCAACCCAATGTTCAACTAATTTATTTGACTCTAGCTTGAGAGCATATTAAAAAAAAAATAAAACCCTCAAAATTTTCATAAAATTGACTCAACCTTGAAAAGATACATGTGAAGTTTGCCTGAATCTATTAGAGTCTTTCATTATTGTTATTTTAGAGTTCTCTTCTCTAGTTTCATTAAACCTCTGACATGAAAAAGTGAGTGTTTCATACAAATGGAAGAGGTCTGGGCAGTACTTAAGAAGCTGACTAACAGTGGCTTAGCTAGCTCCAAAGTGATTCCTATTAGAATGAAAAATAAACAGACTAAGTGCCAAATTCAAAACCGTTCTCTTACAGAGATAAACTGTAAGTGCTCTACAGAAAGCGAAAACAGCTCTCTAGGGAATGCTTGGGATTTGGGCAAAAGAACAATGCAACTGTTCTGTAAGTCAAGTGGAAACACTTCAGAGGGGAAAGTTGGAAGAGTTATGAGAAATGGGGAAACGAGCTGCCAGGGGGTGGAGCTGAAGATAGGCCCCTGTTCAGCTCACTGACCTCACAGGTAAATACCAGGGCAAGTTTGAAAACAAAAAAAAGAAACTTCATGAGGAATGTGTGCCCCATTTGTAACGGGGAGGCTAATTATATTTTTAATGTCTTTGGTAATATATAAACTATCACCTAGTTTTTAGGATTAAAAACATCTTTCAATGCTTCAAGAAAAACGAGCTTTATAAACATGACTAATAATTTATAGGCCTTGTTTTTGCAAAACCTGTATGATCTAATAATGTTTAACTTGGGTGTTTCTAACTTCTTCAACAACACTGAAAAATTCATGAAGAATTGCAGAAGATGGAAACATGACTCTTTTCCTTCAATATAAAAAAAAGCTGAAATTGACTTCAAAAGGATTCTCTGGACATCGTAATTACGCTTTAGCAAGAGACTCCAATAAATCAAAGATGGTTGTCTCTTCCGAACAAAAATCCAGGAAGAAACCTCCAGAGAAATCTGGGCAACTTTCTCAATCCTTAGAGTACAAATAAGACTCAGCTTGAATTTACAATCTGGTAATAAACTTGGGTATAATTTAGGAAAAGATAGAAATGATTGCACACACTTTTTCAATGGTAACTCCGATGCTCTCTGTAGGAAAGTCTCTCCATTTGGGAGACACTGGTGTAGAAGGTCCTCACACAGAAGGCAGGAGCTGCTCAGACATGAGAATGTGAGTCCTCAGGAGAGGAGCTTTTGAGAACTTTACTTTTAGACTTTTTTTTTTTTTTTTTTTTT
>JAQZBX010055409.1:0-18426 GCA_029593785.1 Cabassous unicinctus | reverse complement strand
TAAAGAGTACACAGTTCAACAATGATTTGTTATTAAAAAAATTTAAGGTAAATCAACATTAGATAATTACAAAACAGTAGGTTAAAAAAAAAAAGTTGACTTTAGAAGGAAAAAAAAAAAAAAAAAAAAAAAGCTAATCAAGCCAAAGACTTAAAGAGGAGAGCACAGGCTGAAGTACCAATTAAACAATGTAAAAATAAAGGCACTCTTATGTAACCATAACTGAGGAAACCTACTGAGGAAAATATGTATCCTGGGAAAATTTCATCTCACTGAGCCTAAGGTCATTACTATTTTTGGATGCCTTGTCTCATTTTAACACCGTATCTCATTTTAATAACAAGGCCAACAAACAAAAACTCTTAACCCAAACCACAAAACAAAGCAAAACTCTTTTTTCTGTCCCCTTGATGGGCCATTCAAGAGAATTATCATTAAAGTGGAGGGAACTTTAAAACCTAGGAAAATAAGTACTCCATTATAGTAAGTACTTTAATTCTCGAAAAGACAGTAATTATTTCTGAAAACACACAACAGTTAAGGTGGTAGACCCAGCCTCAACTCTATTAACTTTTTACTGGATTTTCCGTTAGAAAGAATTATATCCTTGCAGTTTCAAGTTTGAAAGGGAGGACAGAACTTGAGCTAAAGAATCAAGTTCACATGAAAAGTCAGTCAGAAAAAGGCTGAATTCCTTTTAACTGAGGGTTCCGAATTGCTGGATCACTGGGGACTGATTGAACTCCCTAGCAGAAGTGGGGTGTTTATATAGACCTTCAGTTCCCACAAATCCCTAGGAATTCTGGACATCTCAAATTGGATGCAAAGCAGAGACTTTCTTGTTCACCACCCCTCTTGTCTACTATGCTCTCAACGGCAGAATGCTCAAAAAAAAAAAAAAAAAAAAAGATGCATCTTTCTTAGAAGCAAGGATATCATCCCAGGACCAATGAGCACACTTAGTGCCCAGATCTTGGTTTCTATAGAAAAAGTAAACCTGGTACACCTTGGGCCAGAAAGCAAGAAAGCTACCTAGACTGATGGAAACATGTCAAAGAGACAAAGAGCCAGCTTGAAGTTTTCCCAATGGCAAAACTTGAGACAACTGAAGCATCAAATAATGGCTGATTACAAAACATTTTGAAAGTTCCCAACATCAATGTTCACAGCAGCAAAAGTCATAATAGCAAAAGGTGGAAACATCCCAAATGTCCTTCAACAGATGAATGGATAAGCAAAATGTAGTATATCCATACAATGGAATATTTTCCAGCCATATAAAAGAATGAGGTTTTGATACATCCTATAACATGGATGAACCTTGAAATCATTGTGCTACATTGAAATAAGTCAACACAAAAAGAACAAGTATTGCATAATTCCACTAACATGAAATATTTAGAATAAGCAAATTCAGAGACAAAATAGTAGATTATGGGGGGAAGGGAAAAGGGGAATTACTGCTTAATAAGTACTACTGTTTTGAGTGATGAAAAACTTTTAGTAATGGAAGATACGTTGATAGCACATTATAAAAATAATTAATGCCACTGAATTGTAAACTTAAAAATGGCTAAAATGGCAAATTTTATGCCGTACACATTACCACGATTTAAAAATAACGTTTCCAGGAATGGAGTTCTAGGTACCCCAAGAGAACAGGAGGCGCTGTGGGGTATTCTGAGGCCCAGGGACTAGAGAATGGCTCCCAGGCCAAGTACGGCTCTCAAACTCAGGGCTGGCGCCTAAGCCCACAACCATCCTTTCACCAGCAGTCCAAGCCTGGTAGCACTGAGCATGTGAGCCTTGATCCAACCAAGAGACAGCATTCTAGGAGAAAAACGAGGGAGAGGGCCCAACAGACCTTGAGAGGAGACAGGAAAGAGGAGGAAACTCAGACTCTGAAATGGAGTGGGAAGCACAAAGGGAGGGCTCAGGTCTGGGCTGAAACTGAGAAGGGAGGTCCTGGATGACACTCTGGGAAGGATCATCATGAAGTGGTGGAGGATATAAGAGCAGGCAGCAGAGCCCCCAGGCTAGATTCTTAACTATTTACTGTGACCCAGAGCCAGGTGGGAACAGTTATAAACTCTACCTCCCAAGGTTACTGGGGTAATTATATGAGAGCATGCATGTAAATACCTCAGGCACATTGCCTGGCAAATAATCAAAACTCAAACAGTAGCTGCTATTGGAGGGGGGAAAATGATCCAGAAATGCTCTTGGTATCCAGAAAGAATTTTAAAAGTCAGTACTTCACCACTCCCACATATTAGCTTATTAAAGAGAGGTTCATCAATAGATGTTAACCATTGGGTAAAATGTTGGAAAATAGGTTGTTCCCAGTCTCAAGTATCACTCCACAGGTTAATTTACAAAGGGAAAAAAGTACCTTTAAAATGGAGAGATCTGGCAGTCGCTATCCAAGTGGTCAAACCTAGCTTCACCAATAATGTGATATAATTAGAAATATATAACATCTGAAACACTTAACCTCAATCTAAATTTGAGAAAACAATTAGAAAAAAAATTAGACAAATCCAGATTGTCACATTCTATAAGACTGGCCTGGAATCATCAAAATACCAAAATCGCAAAACAAAATGGTTTGGAGACTCTTCTAGATTAAAGAAGACTGAAAAGACATGATGACAAAGACAAGATTTGAATCCTGGATTGGGGAGAAATGCTGTGAGGAAAACAGTGCTATCAAGGGCATTTTGTGGACAATTGGAGAAATGTGATTATGGATGTGCTAATGGCTTATATAGGCAAATGCCCTTGTTCAGAGATAAAGCAAGAAGCATTATGTGGTGAGGACTCATCACGACTACCTTTCACGTGCACAGTTCAGCACACACACACATAAAAGTATGTGTGTTTTTTATGTGTGTTCACATAAACATAAAGCAAAAGTGGCAAAATGTTAACTGGTCAATCGAAGTGACAGGTATACTGTGTTTCCCTTACTTATTCTTTCAACTTCCCTGTAGCTATGAGCTGAGGGAAAAAAAGATGTACCTTTCTAGCCAAAAGTTGGAAGTTCTTTCTTTTAACAAATATCTCAAGCAAAATCTAAAGGTTAAGTGAATATATAGAAAAAAGCAAGAACAAAAAGAACAAAGAAAGAATCTTTTCAACCTAAGCCTATCTGTAAGTCATTCTTGATGACTTAAAACCAGAGATTTACTGCAGGGAAAGACCTGCATTTAAAACAATCCAAGAAAGATCATTGCTGAAGGGGTATGTTTTTTTCACTGGGAGGTCATGGGGATCGAACCCAGGTCCCTCCATATGGGAGACGGACGCCCAACAGTTTGAGCCACATCTGTCCCCCTGGGGTATGCTTCTTATGCTACATAAACCACACATCTCTGTGGTCCTCAAGATCTCTGAAGAGGTATTTAATCTGTTCCAAGGGTTCCATTGTCCTAACTTGGAGTTTAACTCATGAAGTAATAATAGCAAGAAAAGGGGGAAAAAAAAACAACAACCCTGTTTATTTTCTTAACTTGAACCATCAGTGAACCTGTTAGAATTTTCTCTGGTTTGGTCCAAAGTTTATTAAGAAACGTTATTTCTAGCCAATTAATAATGGAAATGAAATTTTCTAGCAGCTTGTTTAAGTTATTTAAGGAAATTTTTAGAGACTTTCAGACATTAACTATCTTATTCAAACAAATGCTTCTATTTTGTGAGTTTGTCATTAAAGTCACCAAGCTAAGGGACTGTGCTCAGAAAAGATTTCTTTAGCTAGATGAGAGTACTTTAAAAGAGTAAAGCTGCATTTATTTTTTCAAATTTTTATTTCAAATTCAAAAAAATAACAGACAGAAGGCAGCTTTAACAAGTTATGGAAGCATTACTCCAAAAAAGTTCTGTCCAGGCACTTTTATCTCATTTAAGCCTAAAAACAAACTCAATTGTTCCTCCAGTGTACAGAAAGATACACAGATGAATGCAGATTGGTTAAATGACATAATCAAGGTTTCCTTGTTAATGAAGAGAAAAAAATATGCTTAATCATATTAATAGCTCATAAAACTAGACCCTTTGGAATTAATATAGAGCGAGGCTGGGGAGCAGGCCCAGGCGGGAGATGGAGGACTACCAGGCTGCGGTGGAGACTGCTTTTGTTGTTGATGAAATAAGCAACATTGTAAAAGAGGCTATAAAAAGTGCAAGTGGTGGCAATGCTTATCAACACAGCAAAGTGAATCAGTGGACCACAAATGTCGCAGAACAAACTTTAAGCCAGCTCACTTAAGCTGGGAAAATAATTTAAATACACTGTGACCTGTGCCACCATGCAGAAGAACAGAGCTTGATTGCACATGGCAAGTTCCTGCTTCTGGGACAGCTCTACTGATGGGAGCTGCACCGTGAGATGGGAGAACACCACCATGTATTGCATCGTCAGTGCCTTTGGACTCTCCGTTTGACCTCCTTGTCCAGCTTGTGTGTCTTCTCCTTTTGTTTTAGCGTTTCTATTTCCTCTTCTAACCACTAACTGTGAATTCAGTGAATTCTTTTCTTGTTCTCTTTGTGTTTTTTTGTTTTTTTTTTTGGCATTCTCAAAATGTAGAGAGAAAAACCAATATAACTGCACTGTTACAGGAATGGCAGCCCAGAAGTCAGATGTGTAATTCACTATAGGTAGTCCAAGCTTGCATCGCCATCAGATTATCTGCTAGTGTGAAATTTTCTCTACTCTGAAAAGATTCAAATACACACTTTGTACTTTTGCTAGAATAATAAATTATTCAAATAAATATATATGTAGTACCTTCTTTACTTTTGCTGTGAAAGTATTACAATATTGTTGTTAGTCTACAAGTTACATTAGTTATATTTTTCCCATATATCACCATATTCTTAAAGCTGCATTTTAAAAAAGCACATTCCACTTTAAATTATTTGGTAACACTGCATTTGATCTGAGAACTTTAGAGAAGAACAAATCTCAGGTGACTGTCTACTAGAGGAGTTACCTTCAAATATTTTGACAACTTGTTTGTGCGTGTGTGTACGCATATGTGTATATTGGCATAGAATGCACATATAAAGGAAACAAAACTTTACCAAACAATACCAAAACCCTACTATGAGCAACACATTTCTATTCTGTTCTAGTTCTTTACTGAAAATGCTGATTTTGCCCATTGAATTGATTTCGTGGCACACTAAGGAGATCCATGATCTGTAATTTTGAAGAACATTGACAGGCCAACACCTGCATGCCTGAGGCCCAAGGTAAAAATCAGTGGTAGATAATATCAGCATCAAGACTGGAGTATGAGACTCTATCACCCAGTCCAGTGACTTATACCCATTGCTCAATCAAGACCCTTTCTCAATCAGGGGGGTCTTATGAGAGGTAAGCAATCATTCAATTCATTCATAAGAATAAATGGGGGCAGACCCTCTGGGGAAGTGATCTTTGAAATAAGACCTGAAGGATGAAAATGAGAGGACCTTACAGAACAAACTGGGAAAAGACAACCAACCAAGGGCAAGGGGAAAGCAGATGCAAAGGCCTAGAAAAGGAAAGGAGCTTGCTGTGATCAGTGGAGAAAAAGGAAGTCTGGTGTGAACCCAGAGAGCAAGGAGAAAGTGGTGGAATATGACTATGATGAAACCAGATCACACATAGTAAGGGGTTTAGACTTTACTGTCTAATGAGCGCTTTAGGCTATGGGGTTTTTTTGGTTTTTTTAAAGCTGAACTTATAGTAGCTCTTTAGTGGTATAATATGGATCATAATCCTTTGTTGGTTCTGTATGTTGCAAACATTTTCTCCCAGTTTCTGGCTTGTCTTTTCATTTTCTTTAAGGTGTCTTCTGATGAATAGGTGTTCCTAATTTTAACTGCAAAGTAACCTCAATCTCTATCTCCTGGCTTGAGTTTTGTGCAACCCATTCAAGAAATCCTTCTGTACGCCAAGATAAAAATTAAAAAAAAAAAAAAAAAAAAGATGATTTTTCACAAGATTAATCAACTGTCTGACCAGCAATATTTACTAGTGCCCATCTTTTCCCCTACAAATCTGTTTGATCCTTATGACATATTGAGTGGGTCTATTTCTGAGTACTTTATTCTATTCCATTTGCCTACATATAGACTAATGAGTATTTTAAGTATGATATAATTTTTTTAAATTTTAAGTCCTGAATGCTAAGTGGAGACTGGATCTGAGAACAGCAAAGGTGAGAGGAGGGAAACCAGAGAGGAGATGATGTCAGGGTTCAAGTAAAAAAATGAGTGATCACTTGGATTAGGGTTGTGGCAGCACAGATAGCAAAGAGTGAAAGGAACTGTGATATATTTTGGAAGGAGAAGGGCGTGAGAATAACTGGAGGAATCGAGGATACCTTATCTTGTAATGTTGGGCCTCAAGTAACTGGCTAGATGGGTAGTACCATTTACTCAGAAGGGAAGAACAGAGGAGGAATGGTTATATAAATACAATTTTGCTTTAAAGCTTTTTTTTTTTTTTTAAGAATTAGAAAAATTCTATGTCAAATGAAGAGAAGCACAAGAGAAAGTAATTAAAAGTCAAGCACAATTCTACCAGCCAAAGAAAATTTAACAATACAATGTTGGTGGGTCCATCTAGTATTTTTCCTGTGCTATAAGCATTTTTAAACAAAAATAACATCGGGGAAGCGGGTGTGGCTCAGTGGATAGAGCACCCGTTTACCATATGAGAGGCCCTGGGTTCGCTTCCTGGCGCCTCCTTGTGAGGGCAGGCCGGCTCGCACGGCGCCGTGGGCTGATGTGGCAAAACCTCACAGCAAGGGGGAGATAAGCAGACACAGAGAAGACACGCAGCGAATGGACACAGCAGCACAAGCAGCAAGGGGGGGATAAAGAAATAAAATAAATAAATCTTTAAAAAAAAATAAAAAAATAAAAAATAACATCATCTTATCTTGTAGTTAATATGCTTCCTTTTCCTATTTAGTGTGTATCAAGAACATTTCCCTATATTCATAACTACTGCTTTGAAAACATCATTTGTAGTGGCTACATAGTATACCACTGTACAGATATATAAGAACTCACTTAAGCAGTCTCTGATCACTGGGCATTTAGGTTGTTTCCAATGTTTTGATATTATAATGCCATGTTGGCTCTCTTTAGACATACGTATTAGTTAAGATATTTTCTCTGCAGGTTTTAAATACCCAAAATAGAAGTGGCCTAAGTAATAGGGGGTTTTATTTCTCACATAACAAGCCCAGGGTTGGTTTGGTGGCTTGGCAATATCGGGGATCTGGGTCAGCATGTTTGATTCTCTCAGGCTCCTTCACATCCCACTCCCCCATCACAAGATGGCTCCTACAGCTACAAGCATTACATCATATTGTCACACATCCATGTTCAAAGGCAGAAAGAGGACTATTCTCTCTCCATGGGTCTTTCTGTTAAGGAGGGAACGACGTCTCCCTTTATCTCACTCATCCAGACAGGATCACATGCTCATGGCCCATCTGTAAGGGAAGGTGGAAAGGGAAGATGGAAACTAGGCACCTAGCATGTTTCAGCCTCCTCAGAAGGAGGTCTGCAAGGAAGAACCAACAAACCTGCCTTGACACCTTTCTATGCTCACAGACCATTCTGAAGCTACTAGCCAGAAGAAATCCCAAGACCAGCTTTCCAATCCAAATACAAAGGTGCTTGAACTGTTTTTCCCCCTCAACAGTTTCTTCTGCCAGATATTAACTTATGCAGAGCTGCATCTAAATTGCTTTGAATTAACCCAGAAAACACCTTGGGAAAATAATACAACATGACTGCCACTTTGCTCTGGACCATAGTGGCAATGCCCCTGGTCTTCACACAAGACAAACCAGGCCAAAATTAACTTTTCCCTTTTCAATGAATCTAACATTAAGGAGAGGGAGGAGGAGGAGGAGGAGGGAACAGAGGGGGGAGGGGGAAGTCACCCACATATCACGCTGTGCTGACTGCCATGGAGCTGCCTTAAAAAGGGTTCCAGAATGTGTCATTTTAAGTTTTTCTTTTCAGGTTTGTATGTGTGTATGTACTTAATACAGTTCTTGTTTATTAGGTCTACATCATTTTTAAAGTTTACAATATATTATATATTACTATATTTCATGAACTAGCTATTATTGGCAAGTAAGATGGACAAAATTACCTCAAGATGGGGAAATGGAAGCAGAAAAAAAATACACAGCTTATCATAAAGTACTTAATTTCAAAGATAGAACTCTCCAGAACATATCAGCAAACCCTATGAGTTCAAACTTATTATGTACAATCTGATTGGATGCTGGCCAGGAGTGGCACTTTGTTCTCCTACCAGTCATCCTCCTTTCCTCACCCACTGCTCCCGTAATTAGCTCATGCTCACCTTTGCTTTCATTGGGTAACTGCTACCCTATTCTGCCTCCTCTGGTACATGATATAAACACAAATTATCTATCTACAGATCTACCTCTCCCGTGAAGCTGTGAGCTCTGAAAAGGCAGGGACCAGTTCTTATTCATCACTGTGCCCTAGAATCTTTAAAGGGTGCATTATATGCAGAGGAAATGAAGAAGAAAAAAAAAGTATACTGAAAGAGTATCATTTACTTGCCTGTATTTTCTTTTGATATAACTACATGAAGGCAGCTGCTGGCTCCAATTAATTCTTTAATATAAACAACATTCCAAGCGATAGCGGTCATTATCAGTAATTCTTAGCTGAAGCTTAAATGTCTAACGTAGTTAACTTATTTTTCCATAATACTTATGGTGATATAACCAGATGTAATATTTTGTTTAACCTATTAATAGTTCCTAATCAAGAAAACTTCCTTCCCAAACCCGGGCAATATTTAGAGCCAAATAAAGTGTAAATCCCTGATTTCCAGGCTTCTTTATCAACCATACAGCGGTGTCTCTATATATTGCTATGGACAACTGCTTTCTGTCTATATGTATTCCACAAAATATTTTATAATTTCATATCAGAATTTTGCACAATCTTATTCCTGGAAGGCACAGGCTCAAACTTTTTGCATATGGGAACGTGTGTGAATCTGAAGATCATAAATTCTCTCCTCCAAAAAATGTACATAGTCCTTCCCCTGTCTCCCACAACATACAACTATGCAAATACTTCAGAGGGTTAATGGACAGCCTGGTGCCCAAGCATAAAACTAGAAGATCCAAGGACCTAGGTTTAAAACTTTAAACCTCCCTTAGTAGTGGTGTTTCTGACAACTTTTGATTCTTACATATAGTAGTAATATATAACAGTCAGGAAGAAACAGTTTGAGTCAAGAATATGCAACTGATCTCTAGAACTAATCCCAACACAGACAACTTAGCACAACCAATCAGTGTTTGCATCAGGCATACCTGATTACTACTTTCCTCTCAATACTAGACACTGGGCAATCCTATTAGTGGATCCCAGTATAAAGAGAATATTGATCCTAGTGTAAAGGAAAGAACACAGAGACCAGGAAACAAATAAGGGACGAGTACAGACTGATGATTAACTGTGTGAACTCTAAAGTCAAACAGTCTGGATCCCAGTTCTGCCACTTCCTCCCTGTGTGGTCTTCAGAAACCTACTTACCCTATTCTGAGACTTGGTTTCATTATTTGTAAAGTTGGAACAAAGCAGTACCTTCCACATGGGGTTGAATGAGGATTAAGCAAAATAATGCATGCAATGCAGCTCAACACCTGACACAAAAAGACTCAATCAAAATGTGCCTCTTTGTAGTCACACTTGTAGGGAGACTAACAAGTTAAGGGACATGAAAAATCTAGACAAATAACTAACACAAAAAAATCCTAAGTTTAGAAATTAAAATTCCATTTAAATCAAATCAGAATTGTATAATGTTAGAAATAGAGAGTACTTTAGTGGCAATCAACTTTAGGGTGCATTTTACAGATGAGAAAACTTTTAAAGTGAAATTCCTGTGATCATAGTATCTGTGACACTTAGGATTCTGTATTTTCTACTAGTCCATACTTTAGCTCAATCTTGGTTCAAAGCTATGGGGGAAAAGTCCAAATAAGAAGGGCCCAAAATATAGTATTTGTTCATTTAACAAGTATTTAATGAGCAAATATTAATTAAATATTAAACAAATTACTGGTGTCAATTGAAAAATTAGTAAATATTTATCGTATAAATAATTATTGAAAATTTGAACCAGATATTGTCCTAGGCACTGTAGCAATAAAAATGAAGAGGAGATAGCTGCTCCCCTGCTGGAAAAGGGCAGTAACAAACACACAAACAAATAAGTGATAAGTGCTATGAAGAAAATGAAACAAGACTAATGGGTCAGAGAATGAATGGGGTGGGGGCAGGGAAGGAGCTACTATGATCAGGGCTACCAGACAGGGAAGCCCTTTCTCAGGAGACAACATCTGAACTGAGACTTTAAAGAGGAGCCTGAGAAAGACCATGCCACGACCTGGAGGTAGGGCACTCTGGCAGGCAGATGGGCTGTTGCACAAACCCTCAGTCAAGAACGTGCTTGGGGTGATCCAGGAACCGAAGAAAAAAGGCCAGTGTGACTGAAGGCAAGTTAATGAAGTGATTGGTAAAGGAAGTAAGAGAGGTGAGTGAAGGGTCAGCTCACAGTCTCTTGTAGGCAATGGTTAGAATTTAGACTTCATTCTAAGCGAAACAGGCAACCATCAGAGGGTTTTAAGCAGGGAAGCAACAGGATACAATTTATACTGTAGAAAAAAATCACTCTGGCTGATGTATGCAGAATGATGTGTAGAGAGATAAATGTAGAAACAGGAAGCCTATTAAGCAAGGAGCTGCCAGAGTCTAGGTGAGAGAGGACTAATGTGCCTTGGACCAGGGGGAGATGTATGATGTGGACACCCTTGAGAAAAAATTTGGAGGCTGAGTGGACACTATTTTTGATTATGAGAGAAAGTTTACATACTAAGCTGAGGTTCTTTCCATTTACCTATCAGCCAATCTCTAAACCACTGACAGCAGGGACCTGACGTTCTAAGGGGTACTGGAAAGAGGGTAAGCAAGAACAGGAAGTAATAAACACAAAACAGAATGAGGAATATCAGTAATAAAAGCTACAGTAATCAAGACTGTAGCATTGGCGAAAGGATAGACACATTGTTAACAGAACAGTGATCAGTAGAAACAGGTCCCCACACATAGGGTCAATTGATTTTCAACAACAGTGTTGAGGCAATTCAATGGAGAAAAGATAAATTTTTTCAACAAATGGTGCTAGAACCATTTGAACTGGATGCCTATCTGCAACAACAACAACAACAAAAAAACCTTGACTCACATCTCACTCCATAAACAAAAATTAACTCAAACTGGATCATAGACCTGAACGTAAAACTTCCACAAGAAAACCTAGGAGAAAAATCTTTGTGGTCTTGGGTTAAGCAAAGATTACTTAGAGACAACACCAAAAGCAAGATCTACAAAGGAAAAGATAAATTACAGATTTGGAGAAAACATTTTCAAAATACATAAAAAGGACTCATATCCAGAATATAAAAGAACTCTCAAAACTCAATTAGAAACAAAAATAGCTTACTCTAGGAGGAAAAAAAAAAAAATGAGCCAAAGATTTCAGCAGACAATTCATCAAAGCTATACGGATGGCAAATAATCAGATAAAAAGATGCTCAACATCATTTGCTGTTAGAGAAATGCAAACTAAAACCACAATGAGTACCATTACATACCTCTTGGCCAAGGAAAAAAACCTACAATTCCAAGGGCTGGTGAGGCTACAGAACAACACAAGGGATCTCTCAGACCTTACTAGAGGGACTGCAAAAACAGTACAGTCACTTTGAAAAAGTCTGGCAGTTACTTAGAAAGGTAAACACACATTTAACATATAACTAAGCAATCTCACTTTTAGGTAATCACCCAAAAGAAATAAAACTTGTATGTGGATATTTATAGTGGCTTTGTTCACATTTGCCAAAAACTGGAAACAACCCAAATGTCGTTCAAGGTATGAATAGATAAACTGGTATATTCTCACATAATGAAACATTATTCAAGGCTAAAATGGAGCTAACTAATGATACACATAACCACATGGGCAAATCTCATATGCATTATGCTAAATGAAAGAAGCAAGACCTGAAAGGCTACATACTATATGGTTCCATTTATATGACATTCTTAAAAAGGCTCACTTTGGGAGAAAAAAAATGTATCAGTGGTTGTCAAGGGCTGGGATAGGGAAAGGAACAGACTACAAAGGAGCACAAGGGACTTTTGGGGGGTAAGAGAACTATTATATATCTTGATTGTGGAAAGAGTTAAACTACTGTGTGCATTTGTCAAATGTCATAGACTGGTACACTAAAAAAGATAAATATTACTTTATGTAAATTATATCTCAATGATACTGAGTTAAAAAAGAGAAATGGGAAGTATCAATAATGAATGTGTATTATTGTGCTTCTAGCAATGGAAGAACTTATATCATTGATGTGGAGGCAGTGGCCACTGGAGGTTCTGAGGTCAGGGAGAGGGAAAGCAGGTGTAATATGGGGGCATTTTTGGGACTTGGGAATTGTCCCGAATGACACTGCAACGACAGATAAAGGCCATTATATATTTTGCCATAGCCTACAGAATTGGGTGGAAGACAGTGTAAACTACAATGTAAACTATAATCCATGCTTAGGGGCAATGCTCCAAAATGTTTTCATCAGTTGCAATGAATGTACCACATCTAATGAAGGATGTTGTTACTGGGGGCAAATGTGGGCGGTGTGGGGTACAGGGAATATGGGAATCCCCTGTATTTTTTATGTAACATTTATGTAATCTAAGAATCTTTTTTAAAAAAGTAAAAAATTAAAAATACCTAAAAAAATAATAATAATAATGAATGTGTATTTCTGAATTCCTGATTCCAAACTCTGTATTAATCTGCAAATATAAAAGATACAAATTTGCTAATATATGCCAGTCTCATTTTTAATGTTTATCTGTTTCTCTTTACTTTGTTATCCTCCAAAACTAAAGTTCTATTGAAAATTAAAATATTTTTAATTAAAAGTTAATTATCTGTAGTAAAATGTAAAACCAAAAAGCTTACAACTATCAAAACCTTAATAAGATGACTTAAATGTAATTTGAGGAACATTTGAGAATACATTTAAAAATATCATTCAAAATGAAAAATGTTCCTCTTTATAGGATTTGGTGAAGGTACTCAAATATTGGCTGAATGAATGAATGAGTAGATGTAATCATTAAATCATTTTTAAAGTTCACTAAAAGGTTCTAACCTTTTCACAAAGGGCCTTAAGGACACTGAGACCATGTATGCAGTTTTAGATAGAAGGATTCTCAAATTGATTTCCTAGGGAGCTTTGAAGAAGACACATAATCCTTAAAACTTCACCAGTGTACTGGGCAGTCATGGGCCCTCATTCACCCTTTAGGTGCCTCTCTGGGGGTGAGCCTGTCTCTCTCCAGCTCTGAGGTGCACAAAGAAAAAGGACTCTGACTAACTAGGAATTTTGATATTGCTTGTAGGAACACTACCGGGAGGAAGTAATAAGAGAGTTAAAAAAGGAGAGGCAAAATGAAAAAAGCAAACAAGCAAAACAATACCATAAAAAGGGACAACAATCTGCAAACTTGCACAATGCCTTAAAGGAAACCTGCTTTTCTGTAGGACAATTCTACCATCACCCCTGGACAGGACCACTTGCTGTGCTCAGGTATTAAAGGAATGCAGATTCAAAGATTTGGGAAATACCACTTTACTCTTAGTAGAAGCCTTAAGGATGGGATGTCAGATATACCCACCCAGACATGTTCTGCAATTCTTGTAATATTGTATTCCTGAACTATGGAAATGCATTTATTGGAGGAAGGGGGAAGGGAAGATCTTCCACAAACAGAAATGAAAAATAGTAGCACTTCAGGTTAGCACCAGTCAAAAACACTAAATCTTTTAACTGTCTAGCTTCTAGAATTTTTTCCTGGATAAATTTGCAAAAAATTAACCGAGTACACATCACAAGCACAAATTAGAAATCCTATTCCATACCTAGTGTTTTTGGAGGCCCTAAAGCAGAGGCAGAGTTGAAAAAGTTACTTAAATACATGGGAGTCTTTGTTATAAGAGAAGGGAAATTACTGCTTCTTAGAGCCTCATCAAATTGTAGCAGAAAGATTTGATTATGGCTAAATCACTCAATAATGTAGTCCCCTGCTCCACAATAAATGAACTAGTTTTTTAAAAAGTGTGAGAAGCAGGCATTCCAATACAAGATAAAGAAGTATGTGCAAGGTAACTTTGGCTTAGGTGCAATCATAGTTTTATCATACTTCATGAGAGCAAATGAGCCAAGACCTACAATTTAGAAAGCCAGAGTACATCTTAAAGCCAGCTTTTAAGGCCAGTGGTCAGCATATTTTATAAAGCCTTTACACTCTAAGCATACTGTTAAGACAGTAATAATAATCTCTGATAATACAAATCTAATTTACAGATTATTTTAAAGTTTATTCCATTATAACATACACTTAGAAAATGCCAATAGTTATAAGTTGGGAGAAGCAAAGCAAGAAAGAGAAGCTCACCTATAGGTTTACCGGTAAGTCTGGAAAATATCTTAAAAAAAATAAAGGCTGGGTTTTTTGGTGTGTGTCTTTATTTTATTTTTTGCTGTTGTTTAAAAAAAGGGGGGGTCATGCACAGAATTCACATCAGGAAAGAAAGAAAGGAAAGAAAGGAAGAAAAGAAAAAAAAAAGAAAAGAAAGATATTAAAGAAAAGAAAGAAAGATTAAAAACCCATGATTCTAACATGTGAGTGAACCTTTGTGGCAAAACTCCCTTAAAGGGCCTGAGGCCTATACAGTCAAATCCTAAAAGCAGAGCCTGGGACAGGACTGGCCTACAGTTAACTGAGAGAGATGATTGGGGAACAGGAGTGGAGACAGAAGGACAGTGAATTCAGGAAGGAGGGAAAGTCAAAACAAGGATGTGCTCCATCCTGCTGGCACCCTATGAGAAGTAGTATACAAAGGATCTCAAAACTGTCCAACCAAGAAACTGAAGAGGTGAGCATTCCACCAATTCTGTTCCCCTGTGGGTCCAGAATTACTCTATGGGGCAGCAACTCCCAAAAACCCAACCAGGCCGTGCAGGCATGAGTGAAGGGTGGATACTCACAAAGACCCAGAAGAAGACCTGGGGGGAGGCAAGAGTCATGCAGTGTAGTCCAGGGGAGGTGCTGTCAAGCCATGAGAAACAGGGTGTACAGGCAATGACTGGAGAAAAGGCAGACCCAGGAGTGTGAGATGGGCCCCAGAAAGACAACAATACTTTTAGCACTTTGGGAATATCGGTGCCCCAGAAGTATAGTAGAATAAAGAATAGAACAAAGAAAGCTACAGCAGAACTACTGCAAAATTAATGATACCTCTTGGAGAGCTTGTTATCAAAAAAAATTCAGAAAAGATGGAAATATGGCTCTTGGATGTTTAGGAAAGCTTTGTTTTTATTTAAAAATAAGTATTTTTTATTTTGTTTCAAGTTGGTTGTGTGTCCACAGGTGTATATATCATATACTTCTGACTGCAAAGGAGGGGCAACTCACATGAACATACATTTGTTTTTCTATATACTCACATATTTGTATCTTTCAGTCTTTTTTTACCTAATGGTTAATTTGTTTTAAAAGAAAACAAGAGAATTTACTACAATGTTGCATTCAAATGGACTGTGGAAAACTTAAAATTGCAGTTTTGAAATCTACAATGGAAAAGGAAGGACATACATGTAAAAACTGTCATTTTGCAAGACCCTCTGCCAGAATAATGTCAAGCTAAAAATATGTATATTTTGTAATTTAAGGGCCAATCATATGACAAGGGCAATAAAACAAAATGCTAAGAGGGAGGAAAAAAACTGAAGGTATTGTCTTTCTTTTTTTAAACTAACTCAAACACATAGGATGGTAAAGGCAAAGTCATTTAAATCATTTCCTTAGTAATACAAGTAATATTTAAATAGATTTAATAGTGCTGCTCCAAACCAATGAATTATGGGTTTAAAACCTATTAAAATGTAATGTTTTTTTCCTGAACTGAGAGGAAAGAGATTTAAATCCACTGAATTTTAATATTTCAGCTTGAGCTGCAGGAGGTAGAGAAAGTCCAAATGAACTATTCCATCAGCACCATTCAAGCATGAACATTTTAATCAGTTTTACTTCCTTGGAGTTCTCTAACACAGTTTACGCTGTCATTCTGAAAGCACTTAACACAGAGAGTGTGAAAAACCACCAAGGCTTGTTATTGCCTTCACAATTGATGGCAAATAATTTTGCAGACTTCCTATCATTAAAATGTCACTGCTAAAAATTGAGGTTCAGCATTTCTTGTGCGAAACTACATTTTCCTAGAACGCTGTGGCATACCTGTTCTAAGGGACTTTGAGGGGGATGCTTTAAAAAAAAAAAAAACACCATTTCTATCATTCTCAAAGAGGCTGGGGATGAGGGGGCGGAATTCAAAGGAACCACATTTTCTATTTTTTTTACAAACCAAACATTTTCTTTTTCAATGTCCATACTAACACAACTTTTTTCTTAATAGTAGTTTCTTTGGTGAAATTCTTGTGAGATTCCTTTATTAAGCATAACCACAATCACACAGCATGTGCTGATTATATAGTGAAACGGATTTAAAAAGCATTTGAAGACAGATGACTCAATTTAATAATACAGGAAATGAAAACATCATTTCTAATTAGATCATATTACTGATTTAAAACTACAATTTGTGTGTTGTTCCAACAGTGTGATCTTGCAGAGATTCGAATTTTAAAACACAGTGGCTAGTAAGATACATGATGGATCAAACTAGATACATAACATTCCCACAGCCCAACTGAGGGAATTTAGAAAGCTTCAATGTGAAAAACAACCAATTCAAAACAAAACGCAAAATACTAACCATAGGAAAAAAGGCAGGAATTTTTATATTCCTTTCCTTATAAATAAAAGATAAATGATATTTAACTTATTTCAATCTATCAACAGTTTTAAACTGAACATGACCTGTGAAAGAAATCATTATAACTGTGTTTCATTCCATTAAACACAACTAGCTTATTGTCAAGAGAACAAGCTGCCTCTCCAGGTTTCAGGCTCACTTCAGCATTTTGCATTTAAACTGCATGGCTCGCTGGTTTGGCTCATTTACCAATGAAGGTAGAATAATATTGCAGAGTTAAAAAGGTGCTTCATCAGATTTCATTAAATCTGGGAACATTTGCGCTTGTCTGGATGGTATGCATACATATAAAGTAGATACATATGTAATGATAAATAAATGAAAGTCTACAGAGGCTTATAGTTGGGCCTTTGTCTCTTGGGAGAAAAATTTTCATTCCCTCAGTGCAGAAAATCATTGCTAGCTAACTTCATTTTAAAAATCAAGTAACAAAAATCTAAAATTGACCCCTCATCATTTTTGGTAGCAGATCCAAATATAGCCACTTTACAACACAGTCACGCCCCAAGGGAAATGTAATCACCAGGCACACAGGACAGTGAGTGCATTTAAAATTCTACAGTGTTGAACTCTGAAAACTACTGGACACAAGGCACTACAGGGGATGAAAAAGACAGAACAGCAGCAGCCAAAATTCATCCAGAGAGTTTGTAATGGGCTCGTCTTTCCTTATCACTTGGTTTGTGGTTCCCTAAAACTGCTGGGTTAGTTTTTCTATTTCTGCAATCTATTTTTCAGAATAGTCAGATTATGTGATTTTTCACTCAATTTTCTGATCAGATACAAATAATCTAGAATTCCCACCAGATTCACCAACTGCAACACAAACTGTTTTGATAAAACGCAGCTCTATTAAAAGTTAGTTCTTGGGAAGCGGGTGTGGCTCAGTGGATAGAGCCCCCATTTACCATATGGGAGGCCCGGGTTCACGTCCCGAGGCCTCCTTGTGAGGGCACGCCGGCCTGAGCAGTGCGGTGGGCTGAAGCAGCAACCTCACGGCAGGAAGCAGGTGTGGCACAATGGATAGAGCACCCGTTTACCATGTGAGAGGCCCCGGGTTCGCTTCCTGGCGCCTCCTTGTGAGGGCGGGCCGGCTAGCGCGGCACCATGGGCTGATGCGGCAAGACCCCACAGCAAGGGGGAGAGATAAGCAGACACAGAGAAGACACGCAGCGAATGGACACAGCAGCACAAGCAGCAAGGGGGGGATAAATAAAATAAATAAATCTTTAAAAGTTAGTTCTTCAAATACATTTTTAGGCCACAAAAATAAATTAGCTCTAACAATTAAATCCATACACACACACACACACACAATGTCTCTCAGTAACTCAGGTGCAGTCTAATAAGTCATCTTTTCCCTGGAAAAAAAGGCAATCTGCCTTACC